>NKZA01000180.1:0-33547 GCA_002374405.1 Metschnikowia cubensis
ACCTGCATATAGATGCCTTATTGGTCTGCATACAATGCATCTACGAAGTACCTTGACTCCGTACATGCTAGGTACTTGTTGACAACCAATCATTCAAAAAGTTTCGTAACCCTTCGTACAGCTTTCAAACCTTGGCGTAATGTTTTAGACCAACTTGAGTAAAATTCGTTATTCTAAAATGTGAAACTTGAGGATTGCCTTATATAAATTCAGGAATCTTGCAGTACCAGTAGAGGGCTAGAACGGACGGAACTGAAGTGGAGAGGGTTCGAAACTTTTGAATTACAGTATTTTTTAAATCTATTCAAACCACACTAGCAATCTATCACTCAAAAAGTATCGAACGTCTTCAATTCGGATCCTTTCGGTTTTGAGCCCGTTTTGAGCCCTGACTAATACAGTGTTTTTGAAAACTATTCAATTCAGCGCAGCAAAATGTTTCGTACTACAGTCTTTCAAACCAAATGTTCACACCAACTTTCATCAGAATTCAACATTCTGAAATGTTAAATCTGGATGATTGTCTTGTATGTAATAGATTTAAGAGTCTTGCAATATTAGTCAAGGTTCAAATCGAAAGGAACTGGAGTGAAGGGCGTACAATACTTTTTGAATGATTGATTGCTAGTGTGGTTTGAATCGTTTTATCGAGTTGGTTTGAATAGTTTTCAAAAACACTGTATAGCAAGATTCCTGAATTTATATAAGACAATCATCAGATCAACTTTTCACATTGAATTTTATTAAAGCTGGCGTGAAGAAATACTCCATTTGGTTTGAAACATTGGGAGAAAGAGTACAAAACATTTTGTGGGGCTAGTTGAATAGTTTTCAAAAACATTGTACATTGTTTTTCAAGTTTTCCAAACCCACACGATAAAATGAATCCTGCCGCACTAGCAAAATTTAAGAAACCAATAATTCAAAAAGTTACTGTTTTGAATATTTAATCATACAAACTGCTTAATTCAAAAGGTTACTGTTTTGAATATTTGATCACACATAAACTGCTTATTTCAAAAAGTTACTGTTTTAAATATTTAATCACACATAAACTGCTTATTTCAAATCCTTGACCCTTAGCATTTTTTAGTCATCAGTACAAAACGTTTGACTGATCAGTTTAATTTTGCTAGTTTTGCCCCGTTCATTTGAATAGTTTTGACAAACATTGCAGTGAAGTACGGAGTCGAGTACGGGCCTATAGCATTAAATGTGTATGGTATAGAGGAGTACAGTTAAGGAAATACAGTAAAGTAAGTAAAGTAAGTACAGTAAAGTAAGTACAGTAAAGTAAGTAAAGTAAAGTAAGTGAAGTAAGTACAGTAAAGTAAGTACAGTAAAGTAAGTAAAGTAAGTACAGTAAAGTAAGTACACCAGACTAATGGCAGCAGTAGATGGCACATACTGAAGGCCTACCTTTGGAACACAGGTTAGTCACTTGGAGGGAGTTGGAGAAAGTCCCGTTCCACAGGCAACAAGTAGATATCCAGACGCGAGCAGTTCATGTAGTCGGTGGAGAAATCGTGAACCATGTAGTGCCTCGACCTGCGGGTGGTACACAACCACGGCTCAAGCCCCAAGATTTTGGAATGGCCATCCAACTGCACGTCGAAGTGCTCGATCCCTTTCCCGTACACTAAGTAATTGCCAAGCACACCAAAGGTCTTTTTCTGGTAGCCAGTTCCAACGGTGGCAGTTCCATTGACCAACGTCACGGGCTCGATCCGCCCAGTGCCGCTTCGGAAAAGACAGAGAAGGCTTCCTCGGGCTGTCCATAAGCTGCTTAGGGGCAAGTACAGGTTGCCGACCTTTCCATAGAGCACTAGGACTTTTTCTGCACCTGCTACCGCCAAACACACCACGAGAAAGTAGAGGGGATTCATTTAAAGGTCAGGATCAACACCAAGAATAAGTGCTAGGAAGACCAAACAAGAATAAGTGCTAGGCCAGGACCAAGATTGTGCTAGGAAGACCAAACAAGAATAACTGCTAGGAAGACCAAACAAGACTAGATGCTGGGACAAAGGCCAAGTGGCGTTTCCATTTATATACCCTTTGGCACTGGTTTTAGGTTTGAGACTGTATAGACACTGGAGCTGAAATACCCTTTCCAGGACCCTAACGGCCAATATTCGTATATAGGGCATTCTCGGCTGCCGTCGTATCTAGAATGTGCTACTACCCAGATACCCAGACAGATAGTGACAAGTGTGACAATGTGACGGTGTCAGATAGTGGATTATCTGGAGCTGTAGGTAAACCGTGTAGTGTTGGAATGAGTTTATCTGAATAATCAAAGTAAGTCACATGCATATCATACATGGGCATTTATAGCCCCCATTGTATTCTTGCATTGGCGACCTATAGGGCATTGTGATGGATACGTATTACAGAGGCGACAGAGGCGGACAGAGGCGGACAGAGGCGGACTTATTAGATTTACTACGGAGACGGACAGATTATTAGATTTACTACGGAGGCGGACAGATTATTAGATATACTACAGAGTCAGTCCAGAGTCAGTCCAGAGTCAGTCCAGAGTCAGTCCAGAGTCAGTCCAGATTACTTTTGCATTACCCCAAATCTTATCTCCTATCGCAGATGATATTGTCAGAAACAATCGCCAGCAGCATTTTCAGACATCTCCTTCCCCAGACATTCTCCAGAGACATTCTCCAGAGTCTATCAGAATGTATCATACACGACAAAACCATGTTCATATAACCATTACAGGGTAATCTGAAAGCTTTAAAGTGCAGTATATGAGGCCTCAAACAGCCATATCCAAACACGAATTCACACATGGCTCATACACATGATTTCACTCCATACATGGGATTTTGAGATTCCCTTGAAACAATTATCTGGCCGAATAACTACTACACATTTGCGTTTGGATACATAAGTCAGTATGGCCTATTGAAGATAATGCATACAACGGATCTTAGAATAAATGACTACAAATTTGCATAGAATAAATGACTACAGATTTGCATAGAGTAAATGATTACAAATTTGCATAGAATAAATGATAACAGATTTGCATAGAATAAATGATAACAGATTTGCATAGAGTAAATGATTACAGATTTACATAGAATAAATGATAACAGATTTGCATAGAGTAAATGATAACAGATTTGCATAGAATAAATGATAACAGATTCGCATAGAGTAAATGATAACAGATTCTCATAGATAAGGCTTCTCGGATTAATGTAAAGCCTTACTATACAGTCTTTTCAAAACTATTCAAACCAGCGCCGCACAATTAAACAAACCAATAATTCAAAATGTTCGAGCCCCTTCGCCCAGTCTTTCAAACTATGGCGTATTAGTTTCACCCCATTCACTAGAATCATTACTCTGAAATGTAAATCTTGACTATTGGTTGTAGTATATTTATGAGTCTTGCAGTACCAGTGATGGGGAAAACGTTTCCCTCTCCAGCTCAGTTCCTTCCGTTTTGCCCATCCCTGGTACTGCAAGACTCCCCAATGACCCCAAATGTTCTGCATCTAAGGCAATCTTCCAGATTGCACATTTCAGAATATTGCATTTTAATGAAAGTGTGAAATATTACCATTTGGTTTGAAAGACTGTACTAAGGAGTACGAAACATTGTGTTGCTTTGAATAGTTTTGAAAGACCTGTAGAGTAGTATCTAGTATCTAGTATCTAGTAGTATCTAGTAGTATCTAGTATCTAGTAGTATCTAGTATCTAGTATCTAGTATCTAGTATCTAGTATCTAGTAGAGTGCTTTTCAAAGCCATTCAAACCAGAGCAGCAAAATTAAAAAACAATAATTCAACAACTTTTTACCCTCCCCCAGTCTTTCAAACCATGATGTAATAGGTTTACAGTTTCACCCCATTCACTAGAATCATTACTCTGAAATGTAAATCTTGACCATTGGCATATTTATGAGTCTTGCAGTACCAGTGATGGGCCAAAACGGACAGAACTGAACGGGAGCTCTGTACTGTGACTTACTATTGCACTGTGCCATCCACTCCTTCGTACAAGCAGAACATAGGCAAACAGAATTTACTGTGATGCTCCAAATTCTGTACCAAAAAAATGTGTTTAGCGACTATATATACTCACATCATTGTTCAATGGGAGGCATTTAATTATTGGTTTGTTCAATGGGAGGCATTTGAATTATTGGTTTGTTCAATTTTGTTAGTGTGGTTTGGATCGTTTCGCTGCTGGTTTGAATAGTTTTGAAACTGTACATGACCATATATCCGGAAGCGTCATGCATACTACACCAGGATTGAATTTCCATACTAAGCACTATCCACAATTGTTCCATTTGATGTAGCCATATGGGTATATACAAAACTTTATACCACACACAGACATTGCCTCCATTCTAAGAGGTCGTATCAAATCATATACATGGAATTCTCATACCTAGCTCTACGTCAAACATCAAACATACAATATAGAAGGCAGATGTGTATATTTTCTTGAAAAACATAGATAAGGAAAGATGCAAGTAGTATCTATAGAAGAATTGTGGAAAACCACGCAGTCGAGATACCATAGAAAGTACATATTGATTGCACCATACTACATAATGATTGCACCATACTACCTAATAATTGCACCATACTAAATAACAATTACTAAACGACTTATTAAATTACTAAACGACTTATTAAATTACTAAAAGAATCACTACATGATACTACATGATACTACATATTCAGTACCATACATTAATATCATCATCCAGGTAGTATTGGTCATAGTATTCCCACAGGCATTCCCACAGGCATCATATGCACCTTATGATCATAGTCACTATCATCAGGTATTGCGACCCAGAGTAGAAAGTACCATAGACTATTCTCATCAATACTAATCATACATCTGATCATATTACCTTCCGGTGTATCCAGACACTAAACATCTCCATTAAGATGATCCAATACCAGACACATTCCTAGGCGCATACCTGAAAACCCTGAAGCCTGGCTTGAACTTGAGTGACCACCAAACGTACTTTGGTAGTGAAGATGGTAATAAAAATTGAATGACCGCTGACGTCACATCCATGTACCCATTTGCAGCTATTGTCACCCATTGTTCAGATGCTGTCAAAATGGACATTGCCACCATCCTCATACTGTCAAAATGGATTTTGCCACCCATTGTTCAGACACTGTCAAAATGGACATTGCCACCACTCCATCCCATCCAAATATGGTCATTGACACCCTTTTGTACAGTCATTCAGTCCATTGTCCCATTCTGTCTTGTACAGTGTTTTTGAAAACTATTCAAACCAGACCTATAAAACAATTCAAACCACACTAGCAATCAATCATTCAAAAGTACCGTACCCCCTCCAGTTCAGTTTCTTTCGGTTTGAGCCCTGACTAATATTGAAACACTCCTGAATTTAATACATGATCAGATTCAACATTCATCACTTTGAATTCTGATTAAAGTTGGTGTGAAACATTACCATTTGGTTTGAAAGAGTGTGCGAAAGATTGCGAAACATTTTGTCGCTTTGGTTTATACAGTGTTTTTGAAAACCATTCAAACCAGTGCAGCAAAATGTTTCGTACTCCTTCGCACAGTCTTTCAAACCAAATGTTTCACACCAACTTTCATTAGAATTCAATGTGATAAAATGTTGAACCTGGAGGACTGCCTTATATGTAGTATATTTGGGGTCATTTGGGGGTCTTGCAATAATCATCAAGAGCCAAGACGGACGGAACTGGAGTGAAAGGGGTACGAAACTCTTTCAATTATTGGTTTGAAACATTTTGCTAGTGCGATTTGAATCTTTTATCGCACTGGTAGTATTTTTGAAAACCATTCAACCCAACACAGCAAAATGTTTCCTACTCCTTCACACAATCTTACAGTGTTTTTCAAAACTATTCAAACCCGCGGGATAAAACTATTCAAACTACACTAGCAAATTTAACCTACCAATAATTCAAAAAGTATTGTACCTCTTCAGTTCGGATCCTTTCGGTTTTGAGCCGGTTTTGAGCCCTGACTAAAATTGAAACACTCCTGAATTTATATAAGACAATCATCAGATCAACTTTTCACATTGAATTTTATTAAAGCTGGCGTGAAGAATTACGTCATTTGGTTTGAAACATTGGGCGAAAGAGTACGAAACATTTTGATGCGCTCATTTGAATACTTATAAAAAACACTGTACAAACCAAATGTTCACACCAACTTTCATTAGAATTCAACATTCTGAAATCTTAATTCTAGAGGATTGCCTTATATGTAGTACATTTGGGAGTCTTACAGTACCAGTGAAGGGCTAGGACTGACGGAACTGAAGTGCGACGGGTAGGAAACTCTCTAAATTATTGGTTTGTATAATTTGCCAGTATGGTTTGAATCTTTTTATCTTGCGGGTTTGAACAGTTTCGAAAAACACTGTATAGCTTTCAAAATCACTGTACAGTGTTTTTCGAAACTATTCAAATGAGTGTGGCAAAATGTTCAAACCACACTATCAAAATTAAATAAACTGGTGAGTCAAAAAGTTTTGTACTTATGACTAAAAAAAAGTTAAGGCTCAAGGATTTGAAATAAGCAGTTTATGTGAAGTCTTAATTAAATATCAAAAACACTAACCTATTGAATTACTGGTTTGTTTAATTTGCCAGTATAGTTTGAATCTTTTTATCGTGCGGGTTTGAATCGTTTTGAAAAACACTGTACTCCTCCGCACACTTTCAAACAAAAGGCGTAATGCTCCCACCAACTATATTTAAAATTCAATGTGATGAATGTTGAATCTGTTTATGTATTAAATTCAGGAGTTTAGCAATATTAGTCAGGGCTCAAAACCGGCTCAAAACGCAAAGGAACTGAACTGGAAGGGGTACGAAACGCTATAAATTATTGGTTTGTTTAATTTGGTACAGTGTTTTTCAAAACGTTTCAAACCTGCACGATAAAAAGATTCAAACCACACTAACAAATTAACAAACCAATAATTTAAAGAGTTTCGTAGCCCTTTCACTTCAGTTCCGTCCGTCTTAACCCTTGATTATTGAAGACTCCTAGATTTCGTACATACAAGACAATCCTCAGATTCAACATTTCAGAATCTTGAATTCTAATGAAAGTTGGTGTTAACATTTGGTTTGAAAGATTGTGTAAAGGAGTACGAAACATTTTGCTGCGCTGGTTTGAATAGTTTTCAAAAACACTGTAAAACAATTCAAACTGCACTAGCAAATTAATCAAACCAATAATTCAAAACGTTTCTCACCCGTGCCACTACAATTCCGTTCGGTTAACCCTTGATTAATATTGCAAGACTCCCAAATGATCCCAAATGTACTGCATCCAAGGTAATTTCCAGATTTAACATTTCTTCACAATGAATTTTGATTAAAGTTGGTGTGAACATTTGGTATGTAAGACTGTGCGAAGGAATACGAAACATTTTGCTGTGTTTGAATAGTTATCAAAAACACTGTATTTAAAATTCAATGTGATGAATGTTGAATCCGGATGATTGTCTTGTAAGAAATCTAGGAGTCTTTCAATATTAGTCAAGGCTCAAAACCGAAAGGAACTGAACTGGAAGGCGTACGATACTTTTGAATTACAATTTTTTCAAGACTATTCAAACCAGCGTGAAAAACAATTCAAACCACACTAGCACATTATAGTGTCTTCAAAACTATTCAAACCACACTAGCAAATTATAGTGTCTTTCAAAACTATTCAAACCACACTAGCACATGATAGTGTCTTCAAAACTATTCAAACGTGCACGATAAAAAGATTCAAACCACTAGCAAATTATACAAACCAATAATTCAAAAGTATCGTACCCCTTTCACTCCATTCCGTCCGTCTTAACCCTTGATGAATATTGAAAGACCCCTGAATTTATATAAGGCAACCCTCCAGATTCAACATTCATCACATTGAATTCTAATGAAAGTTGGTGTGAACATTTGGTTTGGAAAACTGTACGAAGGAGTACGAAACATTAACATTCAACAGTGTTTTGAAAACTATTCAAACCAGCGCCATGAAACGGGAAGTTGAAAAAACTCATGGGGCCAAGGAGGCATAAGTCTGTCCTACATACAACGAAATCTTCAGACACTTCTGAATTTTGCTTTCAATGAAAATTGCAACATAAGCCGATCTTGCGAGACTTGGGGCCCGGAATGTTTTGCTACGCTGGTGGGAGGAGTTTTGAAAACAACATACAGGCACATGTTTCGTTCACAATAGATTGAACAAGGCTCACTGTACACTCGGTGCTATCTAAAGTGTCTTTACCGTATTCTGTTGGACCATCCAGTACTAGCCCGGACTCTGCTGTTTTGGCCAGCTGATGATGGGATGCTTTGGTGTCACATCCGGCTGAAACTAATCTGAATTGGCCCATTTGTGGGTGCAAAAAAATGAGACCGGAACTGGACAAGGTCACGTGACCATAAATTTCAGGGCGTCTTTTAAAGGCACTGGTTCCACCCTTTCGCCCTAGAAATATCCAGTGTAACGTCCGGAATTCCAGGATTCCTGCAAGGTATTTTTCACAAGACAAAAGTGAAAAAACGGCGCTTGCGTTGGGCCTTTTTCTGCTGAGGTAGCCGGGTGTACGGGTGTTTTCATGGCGCCCGTCAGATCGTACAGTTTTTCGAAACTATTCAAACCAGTGCTATTAAACAATTCAAACCACACTAGCAAAATAACAAACCAATAACTCAAGAGGTTTCGTAGTCCTTCCAATTCAGTTCCTTTCATTTTTGAGCCTTGACTACTCTTGCAAGACTCCTAAATTTCTTACATATAAGACAATCCCCCAGATTCAACATTTCAGAATCTTGAATTGTAATGAAAGTTGGTGTGAACATTTGGTCTGAAAGACTGTGCGAAAGAGTACGAAGCATTTTGTCACTTTGGTTTGAATAGTTTCAAAAAAGACTGTACACTCCCGTGTTCTGGAACGGTTACCAGGTTAAGTTCCAACTATTCATTTTAGTGTGGAACGTCAGTAGTCATCTTCAATATGTATATTAGGATCTGTTTCTAAACCTAGACTCCGAGATCCTTATTCTCAATTTATGTCCTCCTACCATGAGGATTCTCGTCTTCTTATAGACTCCGTCTTTCCCAGTTCTCCGTCTACTCCAATTGTCTCTGCAAGCCAATGGCCAAAGTCTAGACGAGAACTAGACGAGAGCTAGCCAAGAACTGGACGAGAGCTAGCTAAGAACTGGACGAGAGCTAGCCAAGAACTAGACCAGAACTTTTCCCTTTGTTTCATCTGTGAACAATCACTAGAGCATGCAGTACACTCACATGTACTGATGCGTCAAGTTCAACACCTTCCTTGAGATTACACTTCCACTTGTTCTTAACTCTCTGAACTTTGTCATACAAACAAAACATGATTTGGCCCTCTTGATCGACATCATCATCATCAGATTTCTCAGAGTCTAAATCTTCGTTAAGGTCAGAGTTGATATCATCTGAATCGTTAAATATATCGTCGTCATCATCATCGAGTAAGCCTGACCCGTCGACTTGAGGTTTCAATTTTCTCTTCAAGAGACTCAAAGTTTCATGAGTCTTTCTGTCATTAAGCTGAAGAATTAGCTCGAATGAGCCGTCCGACTGGTTTACTTTTGGTAGCATTAAACCACTATCATCGAACTCTTGTTTTACAGAAGGGAGTTCAATTCCCATGCTGTAACTTCCACTTCCAGGATTACCAATTTCAGTTTCATGGAGAGATGGATTTGTCTGATATGAATTTAGTTTTGGGAGATTCCGAGAATTGCACCCAATCAGAATCGTTTATTCTGGCCCTTGACTGCTACTGCAGACTGCCACCGTCGCCAAACCTCTCCCAAATGCAGTACACAAGGCAAGTCTTCAGATTGCCGAGTGTTGAATTGTGATGAAGGAAACATTACGCTATTGGTGTGAAGGACTGTGAGAAGGCGACCACTTTGGAAGTGGTTTTTTATGTATGCTGCGCTTTGAATGCTGTGCAGCCAAACTCAAACCTTGACATTTCGGCTAGGGCCCTGATTTGACTCGCATCATGTGATTTTCCCAATCTAAATCCATACCTAGACTTTAAGTGAAATATAGATGACTAATTAGATAACCCAAGATGAACCCAAGATGAACCCAAGATGAACCCAAGATGAACCCAAGATGAACCCAAGATGAAATATAGATGAACCCAAAATGAACCCAAAATGAAATATAGATGAACCCAAAATGAAATATAGATGAAAATTTCAACTTGGCTCCCGTTACCGAACCTACCAATATTACGTGTTAGACTTGGAATTGACAGAATACAAAAATCTTATTCAATCTAGAATATCATGATCTACTCAGTATGAAACAGGTTTTGCAAATGCATCAGTTTCCAATGAGTACGACTTTCTTATGACCCACTAAGGTACAGTGTTTTTGAAAACTATTCAAACCAACACAGCAAAATGTTTCGTACTCATTCGCACAATCTTTCAAACCAAATGGCGTAATGCTTCACACCAGCTTTAATAAAATTCAATGTGATGAAAAGTTGATCTGATGATTGTCTTATATAAATTCAGGAGTCTTGAAATATTAGTCAGGGCTCAAAACCGGCTCAAAACCGAAAGGAACTGGAGTGGAGGGGTACGATGTTTTTGAATTATTAGTTTGTTTAATTTGCTAGTGTGGTTTGAATTGTTTTAACGCGCGGGTTTGAATAGATTTAAAAAATACTGTAACTTTAGTCATGACAAGTCAGGCTCATCATGCCCAGAATACAATGGAAGCAAAAGCTCAGCTCTAGAAAGAACTCCATTACTCAATCTTAGATACATAGTCTAATACAGATATCAAGTAATTAAGAATATCCATAATACTGTTCGCGTGAGTTCCTATTATCAGTAGCCGTTCCAAATATACAGTTGTTAGGTCATCGTTCCTGGGAAGATCAGTATTATCGATAAGTTAGAAGCTTAAGCTTATTGCATATACAATCATAGCCTTGAGTTGTATATACAGACCCTTATATACAATCATAGCCTTGAGTTGCATTATAAATCTAACATTACGTGGTAGCCTTGAGTTGCATTATAAATCTAACATTACGTAGTAGCCAGATATCATAAGGACTTGGTTGGATTCCAATGCGTCCAGGAAACTGCAGGTCACATTCCCCGAAAGCCTTTCCAGAGTTCCCAAATACCTTACACAAACATCCCCAAATCGGAATCCAGTCTGCCATGTCCGGCCAAGTCCATGTGTGTGAGTGTACAGTGTTTTTCAAAACTATTCAAACCACACGATAAAAAGATTCAAACCACACTAGCAAATTATACAAACTAATAATTCAAAAAGTTTCGTATCCTTCCAGTTTAGTTCCGTCCGCCTTAAGCCTTGATGAATATGGAAAGACTCCCAAATGACCCCAAACATACTACATATAAAGCATCCTCTAGATTTAACATTTCAAATAGTGAGTTCTAATGAAAGTTGGTGTGAGCATTTGGTTTGAAAGACTATGAGAAGGAGTACGAAACATTTTCCCACCTTGGTTTGAATAATTTCGAAAAACACTGTATGGCTAAGCTCCAGGCTGGGCCGGTCGTGCGCGCCCCAATCGTCTATTGCCACTATGCTCACCTCCACCACCAGCTCACTCCACTCTTCCACCACTTCACTCCACTCTTCCACCACTTCACTCCACTCTCCCACAATGAACCACGACCCCTTCTCCTGGGGCAGACCCGACGATAGAGTGTACGGCGCCTACAACCAGAACATTGCCAATGCCAGAAATTGCGGCTCTTCCAGCGCCTCTGGAGCCGACTTTCCCTCTATGCACACCCAACAACCCATAATCACGGGAACTTCGGTGTTGGCGCTCAAATTCAAGAACGGCGTGGCCGTGGCCGCTGATAACATGGGCTCGTATGGGTCGCTTCTTAGATTCAACAATATCGAGCGCTTGATCCGCGTGGGCTCCGAGACCATAGTGGGCATATCCGGGGACATCTCTGATTTACAGCAGATCGAGAGGTTGTTGCACCAATTGGAGACCAACGAAGAGATCTATGATACCGACGGAGGCCACAATTTGCGTGCTCCTCATGTGCACGAGTACTTGACGCGTGTAATGTACAACCGGAGACTGAAGATGGACCCATTGTGGAATGCGGTGATTGTGGCGGGTTTCCACGATGACAAAAGCCCCTTTTTGAGGTACGTGGACCTTTTGGGCGTGGCGTACGGATCGTCGGCGCTTGCCACGGGTTTTGGAACCCATTTGGCTGTGCCATTGTTGAGGAAGTTGGTGCCCCATGATGAAGACTACGAAAAGGTCACGGAATCCGAGGCCAGAGATGCCATGACAACCTGCATGCGTGTGTTGTACTACCGAGACGCCAGGGCCTCCGATAAGTACACGTTGGCGGTGTTCAGCTATGAAGACGGCAAAATCAACTTGTCGTTTGAGACCAACTTGAAAGTGGAGGACCAGAGTTGGAAGTTTGCCAAGAACGTCATTGGCTACGGCTCCAAGCAGCTATAATTGTGCAGAAGAGTGGGCCGACAAACGAAAGTCAAGGTTGTTCGTATGATCACGAAGAAAGGAGATGACTAGGAGTGAATAAGCTTTTTGAACCGGCGAGTTGCTCGATCACAAGGCAAATCAATCATTCGTGAAGAGATTCCGCAGGGTTATGCCACCACGACTCAGAGATGGCGTGCGTGCACCGACTTGTCAGATGACACCAGAGTCGATAGCATCAAATAGAGCTCTTGAATGGTACTATATGAAGCCAGCTAGTCGGGTGTAGATCAGCACATGGAGTCCATAGTGCAGAAATAATTGATTCTACAGTATTCTATACAAGTACCGAGCGTATACATTGTACAGAGTAGATCAAGTATTAAACAGTCACGTGCTATGCCTAAATTCACATGAATAGCATTATATGTAATGGTATGACCACTGGTACAGGGAGTAGTCCAAGATTGACCAGCCACCTGTACTGCACCTCTAGGGAAATCTACAATACAGCACCTCTAGGGAAATCTACAATACAGCACCTCTAGGGAAATCTACAATACAGCACCTCTAGGGAAATTCACAATACAGCACCTCTAGGGAAATCTACAATACAGCACCTCTAGGGAAATTCACAATACAGCACCTCTAGGGAAATTCACAATACAGGAGGGCTGTTTGACTGATGCTGTTTGACCGATTGATTGTGTCTGTGTCTGTTGGTCTTTACTCCAGCCGGAGTGCACATTTGCCACGGAGCTGGTGGAGTTCATGTCGAGGCTAATGGCCATGGAACCTCATCTTTTGCCCAGAGACCCAGAAGAAGATCCTCGACTACAAAGGTAGCACCCCGAAGAGGAGGAAGCATTCTTGAAGCCGTTCACGAAGTTATCAAAAACTGTGGGTGGTGCTTTGCAGGCTTGGAAAAGTATTGGAAAAGTATTGGAAAAGTATTGGAAAAGTATTTAAAAGTATTGGAAAAGTATTGGAAAAGTATTGACAAAGTATTGACAAAGTATTGACAAAGTATTGACAAAGTATTGACAAAGTATTGGCTGTTGTTTCCTACTTGCTGGATGCCCAGACATGGCAGTGAGCACGGGAAAGAAGCTTGGTTTCTCTCAGCAAATATTTAGTTGAGTCAACTGACACTGGGCAAGAGCTCATTTCCCAAGTCAGTAAGTCCACTGAGCATTCCACCAAGGATTATGTGATGCAAAACCTATTGTGTGGAATGGGGTACCAGAAGCCGGTATAGTTTCTCGTGTGCGCCTTTTTTCGTGCAATGTACAGTGTTTTTGAATACTATTTAAACCAACACAGCAAAATGTTTCGTACAGTGTTTCTCAAAACGATTCAAACCCGCACAATAAAATGATTCAAACCACACTAGCAAATTATACAAACCAATAAATTAAAGAGGTTCGTACCCGTCCCATTTCAGTTCCGTTCGTCTTAACCCTTGATTAATATTGAAAGATTCCTAAACGTCTTCCAAATGTACTATATATAAGGCAATCATCCCGATTTAACATTTCATCACATTGAATTTTAAATATAGTTGGTGGGAGCATTACGCCATTTGGTTTGAAAGACTTTGCCAAGGAGTACAGTTTTTTTCATAACTATTCAGACCCGCACGATAAAAAGATTCAAACCACACTAGCACATTATACAAACCAATCCTTCAAAAAGTATACTACAGTGTTTTTGAAAACTATTCAAACCAATGAGACAGAATGTTTCAAACCAGTGCAACAAAACGATTCAAACCAAGAATTCAAAAGTTTCGAACCCTCTCCAGTGCTGTTCTGTTCGTTTTAGCCTTGATTATTGTAAGACTTCCAAATGTAGTCATCTATGGCAATCCTCTAGATTCAAGATTTAAGAATAATGAATTTTATATAAGTTGGTGTAAAACATTACGCCATGGTTTGAAAGACAGGGGTACGAAGCTTTTTGAATCATTGGTTTGTTTAATTTTGCTGCGTTAGTTTGAATAGTTTTGCTGCGCGGATTTGAATAGTTTTGAAAAACACTGTACCTCTTCAGTTCGGTTCGCTTCAGTTTTGAGCCGGTTTTGAGCCCTGACTAATATTGCAAGACTCCTGAATTTATATAAGACAATCTGGATTTGACATTTCAGAATCTTGAATTCTAATATAAGTTGGTGTGAACATTTGGTTTGAAAGATTGGTCGAAAGGGTACGAAACATTTTGCTGTGTTGGTTTGAATACAGTGTTTTTGAAAACTATTCAACCCAGCCCCACAAAATGTTTCGAACCAAGAAGATAGAATGATTCAAACCAGTGCGACAAAAGATTCAAACCAATAATTCAAAACGTTTCATACCTCTCCACTTCATTTCCGTCAGCTCTAGCCGTTCACTGGTACTGTAAGACTCCAAAATGTAGTACATATATGGCAATCCCAGGATTTAAGATTTCAGAACATTGAATTCTGATGAAAGTTGGTGTAAAACATTACGCCATTTGCTTGAAAGACTGTGCGAAGGGTTACGAATCTTTTTGAATGATTGGTTTGTTTAATTTTGCTAGTGTGGTTTGAAACGTTTTATCGGGCTGGTTTGAATAGTTTCGAAAAACACTGTACGAAACATTTTGTCGCGTTGGTCTGAATAGTTTTCAAAAACACTGTACTCCTTCGCACAATCTTTCAAACCAAATGTTCACACCAACGTTCATTAGAATTCAACATTCTGAAATCTTAATTCTAGAGGATTGCCATAGATGACTACATTTGGGAGTCTTACAGTACCAGTGAAGGGCTAGGACTGACGGAACTGAAGTGTGACGGGTAGGAAACTCTCTAAATTATTGGTTTGTATAATTTGCCAGTGTGGTTTGAATCTTTTTATCGTGCTGGTTTAAATAGTTTCCAAAACCACTGTAAACAAACCAATAATTCAAAAAGTTACTGTTTTGAATATTAGATTAAGACTTCACATAAACCGCTTATTTCAAGTCCTTGATCCTTAGCATTTTTTTTAGTCATAAGTACAAAACTTTTTGACTTATCAGTTTGTTTAATTTTGCTAGTGGTTTGAACATTTTGTTGCTCTCACTTGAATAGTGATGAAAAAGACTGTATAGTGTACAATGTTTTTCATAACTATTCAAACCAGCGCAATAAAACAATTCAAACCACACTAGCAAAATAAACAAACTAATAATTCAAAAAGGTTCGTAACCGTGCCACTTCAGTTCCGTCCGTTTTGACCCTTGATTATTGAAAGATCCCAAATGACCCCAAATGTACTACATATAAGGCAATTCTCCAATTTCAACATTTCAAATAGTGAATTCTAATGAGAGTTGGTGTGAGCGTTTGGTTTGAAAGACTGTGGAAAGGCATACGAAACATTTTGCTGCGCTGGTTTGAATAGTTATGAAAAACACTGTATTAGTGTATAGTGTATAGTGTATAGTGTATAGTGTATAGTGTATAGTGTATAGTGTAGTGTATAGTTATTAGTGTATAGTGTAGTGTATAGTGTATAGTTATTAGTGTAGTGTATAGTGTATAGTTATTAGTGTATAGTGTAGTGTATAGTTATTAGTGTATAGTGTAGTGTATAGTGTATAGTGTATAGTGTATAGTGTACAGTGTTTTTCGAAACTATTCAAACCGACATAGCAAAATGTTTCGTGCTCCTTACAAAGTCTTTTAAACCAAATGTTCACACCAACTTTCAATGAATTCAATATTGTGACATGTTGAATCTGGAGGATTGTCTTACAGTGTTCTTCAAAACTATTCAAACCCACACGATAAAAGATTCAAACCACACTAGCAAAATGTTTCAAACCAATTACTTAATGAGTTTCCTACCCCTTCCAGTTCAAATCCGTCCGTTTTGAGCCTTGACTAATATTGCAAGACTCCTGAATTTATATAAGACAATCATCAGATCAACTTTTCTGCACATTGAATTTTATTAAATCTGGCGTGACGCATTCACCATTTGGTTTGAACCATTGGGCGAAAGAGTACGAAACATTTTGCTGTGTTGGTTTGAATAGTTTTCAAAAACACTGTATATGTAAGAAATTTAGGAGTCTTTCAATATAGTCAAGGCTTAAATCCAAAAGGAACTGAACTGGAAGGGGTATGGTACTTTTTAATTGTTGCTTTGTTTAATTTGCTAGTGGGTCTGAATTGTTTAATTTGCGGGTTTGAATAGATTTAAAAAAAATCAGTGTTTTTCATAACTATTCAAACCAGCGCGACAAAAAGATTCAAACCATACTAGCAATTTAACAAAACAATAATTAAAAGAGTTTTTCACTCCATTCCGTCCGTTTTAACCTGGTTGTATTGCAAGACTCCCAAATCACCAATATGTACTGCATATAAGGCAAACTCAACATTTCATCACATTGAATTCTAATGAAGTTGGTGTGAACTTTTGGTTTGAAAGACTTTGTAAGGAGTACGAAACATTTTGCTGTATTGGTTTGAATAGTTTCGAAAAATACTGTATTGGCTGTTGAGGGTTGAGGCTGTTGCGGCTCTACAGTGTTTTTGAAAATTATTCAAACCAGCGCACCAGAATGTTTGGTACTCCTTACAAAGTCTTTCAAACCAAATGGCGTAATGCTTCACACCAACTTTATAAAAATTCAATGTGATGAAATATTAAATCTGGATGATTGCCTCATATGTAGTACATTTGGGAGACATTTGGGAGTCCTATACATTAATCAATGGTTAAGACAGACGGATTTGAAGTGGCACGGGTACGACACTTTTTGAATTATTGGTTTCTTTAATTTGCTAGTGTGGTTTGAATCATTTAATCTTGTTGGTTTGAATCATTTAATCTTGTTGGTTTGAATCTTTTTGAAAAACACTGTATTACCTTTTAGACGGTCATCCAGATCTAACATTCCAGAATAGTTAATTCTAATGAAAGGTCATTTGGGGAGTACGAAACATTTTGTCACGTTGGTTTGAATAGTTTTGAACAACACTGTACTTTCAAGTACTCTAGTGCGGTACAGTGATTTTGAAAACCATTGAAACCAACACAGCAAAAAGTTTTGTACTCTTTCCCCAATGTTTCAAACCAAATGACGTAATTCTTCACGCCAGTTTTAATAAAATTCAATGTGAAAAGTTGATCTGATGATTGTCTTATATAAATTCAGGAGTGTTTCAATATTAGTCAGGGCTCAAAACCGGCTCAAGACCGAAAGGATCTTTTAGTGATACTTTATGAATTATTGGTTGGTTAAATTTGCTAGTGTGGTTTGAATTCTGTTAATGTGCAGGTTTGAATAGATTTAAAAATACTTTATTGAATTGGATCCGAGGCACAGATGAGTGCAGACTAGTACAGTGTTTTTGAAAATTATTCAGCGCACCAAAATTTCGTAATCCTTCGCATACTCTTTCAAACCAAATGGGAATGTTTCACACCAACTTTCATTAGAATCCAATGTTCTGAAATGTAAATCTGGATGATTGTCTAATAGCTAATAAATCTAAGAGTCTTGAAATATTAGTCAGGGCTCAAACCGAAAGGAACTGGAGTGAAAGGCGTACGATACTTTTTGAATGATTGGATTGTTTAATTTGCTAGTGTGGTTTGAATTGTTTTATCGCGTGGGTTTGAATAGTTTTCAAAAACACTGTATTCAAATGAGCACAGCAAAATGTTCAAACCACACTAGCAAATTTAATTAAACTGAGAAGTCAAAAAGTTTTGTACAGTGTATTTGAAAATTATTCAAACCAGCACACCAAAATGTTTCGTAATCCTTCGCATACTCTTTCAAACCAAATGTTACACCAACTTTCATTAGAATTCAAGATTCTGAAATGTAAATGGACGATTGCCTCATAAGTAGAACATTGGGGGTCATTGGGAGACTTTTGGGGTCTTTTGGGAGACATTTGGGGTCATTTGGGGTCACTTGGGAAACTTTTGGGGTCATTTGAGAGACATTTGGGAGTACTTTAATATGGTCAAAACGGAAGTAATGGAGTTAAAGGGGTACGAAACTCTTTTAATTATTGATTGTTTAATTTTGCTAGTGTGGTTGGAATCGTTTTATCGAGCTGGTTTGAATAGTTTTCAAAAACACTGTATGACTTAAAAAGCTAAAGTTCAAGGATTTGAAATAAGCGGTTTATGTGAAGTCTTAATTAATTATTCAAAACAGTAACTTTTCGATTATTGGTTTGTTTAATTTGCTAGTGGTTGGAATTGTTTTATACGCAGGTTTGAATTGTTTTATAGCGTATGCTTGAATTGTTTTAAGAAAGACTCTATTGTAGCGGGTCGTCAGGAGGAGTCCGGTGCAGGAGGGAGGAGTCCAAGGAATCTCAAATACAGTGCTTTTCAAACCTATTCAAATTTACCCAGCAAAATCAAACAAACCAATATTCAACAACCTTCGTACCTCTTCAACAGTCTTTCAAACCAAATGACTTAATGGTTTCACAAATCCATTAGAATTCGATATTGTTAAACCTGAATCTGGAGGTTTGAGTCATATGTACTACATTTGAGGTGCCGTACCAGTCAAGGGCCAGAACTGACAGAACTGAACTGGAGAGGTGAAGTTTAACATACTGTTAGTGTAGTGTTGTACGTTCTACTGTCCATACCGCATTTACACTTTGCTTATACTTTGGTGCATTTACACTCTACCGCATTTCTGTACTTTACATACAAAAGCACCCTAACAAGGAATTAAATAGCTCAACACCACGAACTATGCTATACAATCACTATAGTAGATTCCATCAACATTTCTCTCTACTTGCACTGTAGTACAGTAAAGCACACCAGATGCGGTACCAACTGCCACCATAGTATACTAGTGTTAGCTAGAGCACTGGAAACTCAGGACCAGTCTTTGATAGGACTACTGTATATATACACTTATTCTTTCTGCAGTAGTATTCCATACAAGCAGTAGTATTCCATACAGTGAAGCCCTAGCATAAGTACCGAGAGTGCACTAAGTAGAGTGTATTAAATACGATTAAACTCCGACCACACTCGACCACACTCGACTATACTCGACTACACTCGACTATACTCGACTATACCCGACTATACCCGACTATACCCGACTACACCCAACTACACTCGACCACTCCCAACTACACTCGACCACTCCCAACTACACTCGACTACACCCGACTACACTTCTAAAGTACATTCGCATGGCTTCCATGCATGCGCGCACCAAACCAAGCCTGTCCACGTCAACAGCCGCGCCCAAGTCTCCACGTCCAACTCCTCTTCTTTCCACCGCTGCTGAGACTGTGGCCCCCTTTTCGGCTGCCTGTTCCTGTAGATCTAGACACGCGAGGTTTCTAGAACGACGTGTTTGGCCGCGTGCATCGTCCGCCTGGTCCGTGCCCATCCGCCCCGTCTTGTCTACATTCTATTGGTCCCCACCGCCCGGGCTCATAACTGGCCCCATCCTTGGTTCATAACTGCTTTCATAGTTGGTCCAATCAGGTTGCAACTGGTGCACATCTGGTCTGCTATTGGTCCAAGTGTTGGTCTTAAACTGGTCTACTGTCGGATTCATTGCCATACTATCTACCATTGGTGTCTCATAACAAGAGTCCACACTGCTGGTGCGTTGGTCACTCGGTATACCTGCTTATTGTCTCTCTTTGAAGTCACTGGCTCATATCATTGGTCCACTAAGTCAGAGCTCCATACTGTCTGTATTGTTAGTCCATACAGTCTCTATTGTTAGTTATACTGCCTGTCTATCGGTCTATTCTAATAACTGGTGCATACTGCCTGTCTATTGGTCTATCCTAATAACTGGTGCATACTGCCTGTCTATTGGTCTATCCTAATAACTGGTGCATACTGTCAGTCTATTGGTCTATTCTAATAACTGGTGCATACTGCCTGTCTATTGGTCTATCCTAATAACTGGTGCATACTGTCAGTCTACATTGGTCCATAATTTAGTCACTGCTTTAGTCATTGTTGCGTTGGTCTGGTTTGGTCTATCATATTGGCTTTCTAATTGTCATTGATCTAGCTATTAACGTCTATCTGATCACGTCTTCTGGTCATTGGCCTATCCCATTGGTTTGTCTGTCTTTACTGTCTATCACAGGTCTTTCTTTCGTTGACTTTCGATCACTGCTTTGTCTATCAGTGGTCGAAACTTTTCAGTCTTCTTTCGCTGGTCCCAATTTCTTCTATTGACTATTGGTCTACTAAACAGTTGATCTGTCATTGGTCACTGTTGATCTACTTCGTCACTCGATTGGGCTCTCCACTGGTCTATTCTGCCGTCTACTAGTATACCCTATTGATTAGCCTTGGTCTACTACTGGTCTATTGTCCATTATGTCATTTGAAATCACGTTTTTGGGCACGTCTGGAGGTCCGCTCGACTCAGGAAACTGCCTGATTCTCATCAAATCCGCCAAAATATCATATGCGGATATTGTCAAGAACGGCCAAAAGTGCTTGGTGGCTATAGATGCCGGCCTGGGGCATCTGGCCATCACTGAACTTATCCACGACTCACGGGGCATCCCGAAACGTCAGTTGGCCATGTACGCCGATAGCTTGCGTGTGCAGGAATACAGCAGTCTTCCTCTAACATGGCCATTTATGACCCTTCAGCACCTGGACCGGGCCCTGTGCCCGTTGCATCTCCTGCACCAGGTGTTCCGATGTTTATCCACCGTGCTAGTCCTGCATCCGCACTTGGACCATATTCTGGCGTTAGTCATCAACCTGCCACTTTTCGGGACAAAGAACCCCGGGCCCCGTGTGCAGGTGCTAGGACATGACTTCACAATTTCCAACCTAAAAAAACACATTTTCAACGGCATCATCTGGCCCGACTTGC
Organism: Metschnikowia cubensis; assembly: GCA_002374405.1. NCBI lineage: Eukaryota > Fungi > Ascomycota > Pichiomycetes > Serinales > Metschnikowiaceae > Metschnikowia > Metschnikowia cubensis. The sequence continues at coordinate 21,427 of NKZA01000180.1, forward strand.
CCCTGCTCAAGGTCTTTGATCTTGTGTGTATGCCGGAACTCAAGCCCACCTCCATAGTCAATGGAGCATATACAGTGACTACGTTTGAGGTAACGCACGGGCACATTTCCAAGGGAGGCCATAATGAGGGCTTATACAAGCTGCTGGCGTTTTTGATCAGTGAAAACAGCCTGCAGAATAAGCTCTTGGTGTTTGGAGACTTTGAGCTGGACACGTCGTCCCAAGCACCCAAAAACGCCGTGGTGTGGCGTCACGTGGCACCCTACGTGTTGGACCGAACGCTCCGGGGCATCGTTCTAGAGTGTTCCACGTCCATAGTCGATCCGCAGATCGACTTGTACGGGCACCTAACGCCAACGCACGTGATCGACGAACTCCAGAGTCTCGAGCAGCTTTGTGTGGCGAGCAGGCCTGCGCCTTTAAAGGGCCTTGACATCATAGTTACTCACGTGAAGGATGTGGTGACGGGGGCAGATCCTCGCCAGAAGGTGCTTAAGGAATTACGTCAGTTGAACGACGCAAAGGGGCTTTTCTTGCGCTTCTCCGTTGCCCTCAACGGCGTCCTGATGGTCATATAAGATCGGTATTGTCATGAACTGTTGACTGACATGAACCGCTGGCTGACATGAAACTGCTGGCTGATATGAACTGTTGAAGCTTCAGAAAGGGATGTGCAACTGACATGAAATTCATGATACTGTGTCTGATTTTGTGTGAATCAGACTCTGAAACTGAATGATTGACGCGAAAATGGTGATATGTTTCATTCTATGATACCCATACTGGCCCTATGTGAATGCTGGATGGATCCATGTGAAGTGGTGTCTCATGTGACGTGAAACTGCTCTGGACTGATGAATCTCTCATTTCACGCGGTACTTACACGAACCGGGTCGTTGTGAAATTGGAACTGAAGCAACTGGTGAATTGACATTGGAGTCTTCTTATGTGAACTGACGTCATCTGATACTACGTTTCATTTTGAGACTAATTCTGAGTGGATTGAAGCTGATTTGACCTGGTACTACGGAGAGATTGGACTCGAAGAGATTGGCACTACAGTTGATGTGGTATCGTTTTCGGATTTGATACTGCTACTACTACTACTATTAATCTAGTATGTGACTACTAGTAGTGGATCTAGCATGTGACTGATACTGAGCGAAAGTGATCTGGTGCTCTCTGTCTGTATGTTGTGCTGTTGTTGATTTCTTTGTTATGCTGATACTGGTGTTTGATGCTATTTTCGGTGGCCTGGTGTTTCGGCCTGGTGAAGGTGACTATATCGGAGATATAGTGCTTATAAAAATAAAATGTGTATATGTGAATCGGCATGGGTATCGGTGATATCCAGATTCACATTGGATATAAAGTGATTTGTAGATGTGTGTTTCCTTCCATAGACTGTTTTTGCAGTGTGCAAGACCATACTACAAAAGCATGGACAGTACGAATATACAACGATTGCCGGACTACAGGACTACACTTGACTGTGCTAGACTACGCTGGACTATGCTGGTTCATGCTAGTCTAATTTAGATAGATCTTGGGTAATAATCCTTTAAAGCAAGCTGTCATTTAACGTTTCCAACTTCTGGCATTCTCTTGATCTCTAGGGTGTTGATGCCCTGATCCCTTTTCTCATGGGCGTTGATCTCTTTATCTTGATTTTTCTCTTGATTTTTCTCTTGATCTTTCTCTTGATCTTTCTCTTGATCTTTCTCTTGATCTTTCTCTTGATCTCTCTCTTGATCTTTCTCTTGATCTCTTTTTCTGATCCCTTGTTTCTCTGCTCTTGATCAATTGATTGTGTATGCGTCACACGACATTCTCTGGTGCAACGTGAAGGGGTATGGGTTTTCGGAGTCGTCGTTGGACACCACATCCACCACCAGCAACTTGCCAAGCGAAAGATCCGACTCGGTGACGTTCTCAGTGCGCATGGCATCGAACTTCACCTCCATGGGGAAAAGCACGTCCTCAGACTCCACGGGAATGGAGAACTCGAAGTTGCCCTGCGCCTCGCCAAAGTCGATCTGGCCAATGGTAAACACCACACCTTCGTCGGTTTCATCGTATTGCACCAGACCTGAAGAGTCCTCCTTCAACACCACATCCTGCAGCACCACAGGAACCACCACACGGACGTTTTCCAACGATTGCTGGTTAGGGTGTGCATTCAAGTAGTCCAGCGTCAACTCGTACTCGATGTTGACATCGGCCACGTCGCCGTTGAGCGAGACCCACACAGTGAACACAAGAGGCACCAACGAAGCATCTTCGGCCTTGGCCAACGCCCTCCATCTCAAAACACCCAAACTCTGGTCATTGCTGGGGAACGGCTTGGACTTATCCTTAAGAGAAATTTCGCCCGAGGACGTGAACAAAGCACGATCCACGTTGGGGTGAGTCTTGTACTGCACGGCAGGGTTGTTGACCACGTTCAACACAATCTTGGAGCGGGCATATTCCAGTCTGTTGATGCGTAAGTTGAGATCACCCTTGATTTCCGTGGCAGACACCGAACCTTCGCGAGAAAGCTGTGCCGTGATCTTCTCGTTGATGGTAATGAGCACACCATCATGGACAGCAGACGTGATGGCTGGGGAAGCCGACGAAACGCGGTCGTGGCCAGCCAAGTCCGCCACCCTCGAAGCAGGGTTGGGAGAATGTGCAGCCGAAGTAGCCGAAACTGGGGCCGGAGTAGCGAGCCCGGAAGACACATTGTGGTTTTGGGCATGGGCACCTTGGGCATTTGGGACCGCAGAACCAGCTCCAAGAAGCGATTCTCTCTGCTCAGAACCACCTCTAGCCACAGGTTTCTTCCCCAATTGCAACCCACGGCCTCCAGCAGCTCGGCCTCCAGCACGACCACCAAGAGCTCCAGCAGCACCACGAGGACCAGCCGGTTCCGGCGACCCATAGGCCCCACTAGACCCACTATTCTGACCCATGGAAGGACCCAGTGGTGGGCCTTCATACAGCACATTCACATTGCCCATACCTCCCATCAGGTTGCCCATTCCTCCCATCAGACTGCCCATCAGATTGGCCATACTCTTCTGCAGGCTCTCCAAGTTCTTCCGGGCCAACTCCTTCCGTTGGATCTCCTTGGCGCGTCTCCTCCGCTCCTCCGTGGCCTCGATCTCCTTATTCCGCTCAATGATCTCCTGGATCTTTTCCTCATGCGAATCCATCTCCAAGAAGCTCTGCACCTGCAGCAACGTCAACTTCTCGCGGAAGCCCAACGTCACGATCTCGTCAAACGCAGAGAGGATCTCAAACGCATTGGCAAAAATCTCCTTCTCGTCCACACTGCGCAACAAGTTGCTGACCACCCCCACAAACAAATGCAACGTGTCGATATCCTGCAAAATGTTGGACTGCTTGTTGGTCAAGAGCACGATGTAGTACTCCTCAAGCGGCTGATAAACGTACCGGACAGACTCGTCCTCTACGGTGGTGTTTTGGGAGCCAGACGATGAGAGCAACAGCGGGAAGTTGGCAAAGAGCGTGGTGATGCGGTCCTTGCTAAGATCACGGAATTGTCTCAGTACAAGCACCTTGCCGCCGTGGGTGCATATGGAAGCTGCTAGAATGGCCATTATGTTTGGTGGTTGGTGGTTTGGGTAACGTGTGCAACTTGTTTGGTGCGCGAGGTCGTGCGCGGCCCAAAAACACACACCAGTGACGACACCGCTGTTTCCACAACCAGAAAAGTATACCTCTATATATATGTATTTGTGTATTTGTGTATTTGTGTATTTGTGTATTTGTGCGTGCACTAGACGCAGAGTGTACTTGTATTTATATATGTGGATTTGTGTGTGGTTGGTGTGGGAGTGCTGGAGTTGGCGGTGAGGCACCCGTACACCAGGCATATTAGTCCCACCAATGATCCAAAAACCACCCACAACCAACTTAGGTAATTATTGGTGGTGGATGCTGGGGCTCGAGAAATTGACGTGAGCTTCAGTGGAGTGCCACAAGAACGTAGTGATACCCATAGTCATATCACTGACACTGACACTGACACTGACACTGACACTGACACTGACACTGACACTGACACTGACACTGACACTGACACTGACACTGACACTGACACTGACACTGACACTGACACTGACACTGACACTGACACTGACACTGACACTGACACTGACACTGACACTGACACTGACACTGACACTGACACTGACACTGACACTGACACTGACACTGACACTGACACTGACACTGACACTGACACTGACACTGACACTGACACTGACACTGACACTGACACTGACACTGACACTGACACTGACACTGACACTGACACTGACACTGACACTGACACTGACACTGACACTGACACTGACACTGACACTGACACTGACACTGACACTGACACTGACACTGACACTGACACTGACACTGACACTGACACTGACACTGACACTGACACTGACACTGACACTGACACTGACACTGACACTGACACTGACACTGACACTGACACTGACACTGACACTGACACTGACACTGACACTGACACTGACACTGACACTGACACTGACACTGACACTGACACTGACACTGACACTGACACTGACACTGACACTGACACTGACACTGACACTGACACTGACACGCATTCAATCATGGTTCTAAGTCATGGACTGATACTCATCCATAGTGTACTCAAGGCAAGACAGTCAATCAAAGGTGTCACCTATTCAGGTATAAAGACCTCATAGACAATGATCGCACTCGTGACAGTCAGTCATGCAATCCTTATGATCCACTCAAATGACATGAGTGACATGTGCCCCTGATGATAATGAGTTCCCATGTACTCCTCATTACATCAACTCAGGATAACACAAGTAGTCATGTACTCATCATGTTAACAAGTAGTCATATACTCCTCATTGTAGGACTGCTGAGTCATATTGTTGGTATGACTGCTGTGTCATATTGTTGGTATGACTGCTGTGTCATATTGTTGGTATGACTGCTGTGTCATATTGTTGGTATGACTGCTGAGTCATGATATTATGACACTCTGTTCAACCCTTGTCAGTACCATAAAATTCAGTCTGTCCAGCCCTTAACAGTTACATACGCGATTCATTGACTCCTTAGTTCGAGTAATTCATAAAAAGGCACACACCTTTGCAGATAACTGGGCATCAGTGATATCATGATTCAGGGCAGTGACTAGGGCAGTGACTAGGGCAGTCACTTGGGGCAGACTCTCACGGTGCTTTGTTTTCAAGAACCTTCTTTTCGTCTTGGAGCTTGCCCAATTCCCTCTCAATTTCATCAATCAACGTATCGTAACCACACGACCGGGACCTGACTCGTGCCTCCCGAAGCAACCGCTCCGCCTTGTCGTAATCTGAAAGGTGCAAATGGACGACGCCTAGGCCGTAAGTGGCAAGAGCCACGGTTTCGGAGATGGTTTTGTTCTCGGCCACCACATCGCTGGGCAATTGCTTGGCGCCGTTGACCACCGACTCGTACGTGGCCGTGACCATCTCAATCAACTTGGTGCGGTTGGCCGCCAACTCCTCGTACTTTTTCTTGTCTTCTTCCAGAACAGATGCAAGAATCTTTTGGCGCACGCCATTGGCCTCATCTTTGTCTACAGTGATAGGCTGGAGCGGGTCGTGGATTGCCTTGACAATGTCGTAGTCGATGTTAGCGTCCTTGGCAAATTTCTGGTGCATGATCTGCTGCTGGGCCTGGATCTGCTCCGCCTGGAAAAAGAGCAACGAAGCCGTGTTGCACTGCGAAAGCAAGAGCATGTGGGGAGAGACTCCCGCAAGTAACATTTTGCTGGTCATGGCCAAGTTGATGTTGCTGGCTGCGTTGATGTCGCCCACGGTGATACAGATGGCCGAGAGCATTTCGAGCCCAAGGAAGAACTCCTCTGCAAACGGGTACCATGCCTCGGGGTTGGTTTCCATCACCAATACTCCATCCACCATTTGATTCAAGTCTCCTTTTGTTTCTGACCCCTTTTTGTCCTTTTCCTTCCCAAAATTGCCAACTACTGCAAATTTGTCCAAATGTTCTGCATCGCTCCCCTTTGCTTCGTTGCTATTTTCCTCCGTTTGACCATCCTGCTTTTGGAGGGGGGCAATGGGGAGTTCTGGGGCCTCAAAAAGGGAAGATTGTGATACGCCCAACTTCTTATTCACCTCGTCCTGAGCTATCAAGAGATGCGTGATCAAAATGGCTTTCGAAAGCAGCCCATTTTTATGATTCAACTCCACCAACTTAAGAGCAATACGGAGATCCTTCTGGATTATGTGCGCCCGGTGGTCGATTCCCCGGATTAAAGCAGCCTCCGGGGTCCCTTTCTCCGCCTTCAAAGCTGAGAGGTAAAGCGTGGCAATCTCATTGTACACAAAAGCAGCCTGGTCCACCATGGAGAGCCGCTCGTACATTTCCGCCACTTTCAACTGCACTCCGGTGTACTCGTCGGAAATGGGGTCCACCTTCTGCGCCTTGCACTCTTCTAGTGCCTGCAAATAGTACTTAAGGGCCAATTGATAGTCCTTCTCGCCCTTGTCACTTTCGGCGATAATTCCCTTACGTAATATGGCCGCCACTGACGACGGGAACGTGTGCTTGGGCCACCACATGTAGTATGCGAATGCCGAGAGGGAGACAAGCCAGAATGCACCGGTGACGGTTTTTTTAAAGCGGGAGACCGGCGGCTGGAGGTTCTGGAAGTAGTTCTGGTTGTATTGCCGTACCCTTAGGGGGCGGACGCAACGCGTGGCTCGCCTGGAAAGAAGCCGAAACATGGGGTTCAATTTGGGGAGGAAAGACCGCTTTTATATGGGGTCACGTGATGATTAATATTGGTGCACGGGTGTTCAAAGGGTCACGTTACGTTCAACAGGCCTGAACGACATGAAACATCTCTGAAACATCTCTGAGACATCTGTGAAGCACCTGAAACGTCTTTGTGACATCAGAAAGAGAGTTATGAAGATTCCTTTTGTTTTGGGGAATGTGGCCTTTTATATTGGGCCCTGCAGCCACAGGGGGTTTGCCACCCTACGCATTGCCGGATTAGGACATGATACATCCCTGAAACACCCACCGCAATGCACCCGCTGCATGGCGTTGCTATATAAAAAGCAACAACGTATACCTAATAGTCAATGTTCCAGGCTTAGACAGTGGAAACAGGAGGTGTACGAGTGTTGGCACGTGATGTACTGATTGGTGTACTGATTGGTGTACTGATTTCTCACGTGACCGAAACTTATAATCCCACCAGTCCCACAGATCCCACAGATCCCACCAAACCGCTCTTCATGTCCAACATAGCCAACATTTTCAACCCGCCCAAAGGCAGGGATTTATCGGACGACGAGTGCTTGGGATGTACGGCTGTACAGCTGGTGGTGAGTCTCTGTGGTGGCGTGTATTTCCTCTCGCCTTACCCGTTTAGGAATAAAGCCGGCGTGGTGGATCTCAAGAAGCACCCTCTCTGGTTCCAGAAAAGCGTACGTGGCCTTGGCATCGGACTCGTGGCCTTGGCTATGTACAGGGTGGGGGAGTTGGGCCAGATCTGGTATAGGAGAAGGTGATTTATTGTACTGAAGATGGGATATGAGCCCTGTCCAGAGCCCAGAGCAGAATTCCAGCGGAAAAAACAGCGGAACTCAGAACCACTGATCCATGAGTACACATATGTATTCAGAATTCACTGAGTTATGTTTGGGTCATGCTTGGGGCCGCCAGTACAAGAACTACAGCTAGTGACCCCAGGTCCGGCGGTACACCCGTACACCCGTCCCAAATCTGCCATACAAAAATGGTAGGGAATGCAGAAGTGGCAGGGAATACAGAAATGGCAGGGAATACAGAAGTGGCAGGGAATACAGAAATGGCAGGGAATACAGAAGTGGCAGGGAATACAGAAATGGCAGGGAATACAGAAGTGGCAGGGAATACAGAAGTGGCAGGGAATACAGAAGTGGCAGGGAATACAGAAGTGGCAGGGCAAAAAGACTTGGTAGTGGCATAATCTTTTGGAGTGTTATTTTTGTGGGTATTGTGGATGGAATACAGAATGGTATGAGCCCTGGCCTGAATGACCGATACTGTGAAACTTCTGCATTTAACCCAGCTCTTGAGACTAAAAACAAGAAAGAGAAATAAAAGACAAGGACTAGGGCTTTGGATCTGAAAATGGGGAGTGGGGTTGATCTCTTTCCTGTATATAAACTTCGACCCAAGCCATGGACTCACCACAACCCCTAATTTCTTTTACTCTTTTCTTTATCTCTTTATTACTAACCCCTTTTTGAACATTGGATAATGTGCATTTAGATTCGATAATATTAATGTTAGCTGTTCTACTGAAACCATTGAATTGGGTGCTCCTTTACAATCGACTTTTTCTTTATCCATATACCTATATCCATTTTTACTATTATACCTACATATTACTATCATCTCCGATATCTTGTTACTAAAGTACCGGCTAGTGTCATCTAACGACCCTAGATCTGTACTATTTTTAACCTCATTTATAGATGAATCTCTTATGAGAACACTCACTATAATATTGTTATGTTCTTTGATACATTCTGCCCAACTCAGTTGCTCGTTGATGGTTCCTCTAGAGAGCCAAAGTGGCTTGTATAACTTTGAGAGAAACGTGTTCCCGGAAAACTCTCCCCTATAACAGCAAAGGTTTTTTTAGAATATAAGAAGACCATGGTGGTACTTGCAGACACGGTTGGAATGGCCATTGTTGAAATCGGGAAGAGTAGGCTTCAGAATTCTGTAAAGGTGGGGCCCTGTCTATAGTGGATCTAGCATCCCAGCCTCGATTTCCACATTCCAAAGTCATTTCCTTGAGCATATTGTCTGTAAATTTGGAATTCCTAAGATCTGGAAGCCCAGTTGGGCAGGCCAGGGCCTAGACTTGTTATTCAGCTTGATAGCTCTTTCTGGATCAGAGTAAGTCTCAGTTTTAGCGAAAAAACCACTGAGGTCGCTTGCTGTGGATAGACGCAATGTATGCACAGGACCACGTGGAGTCAATTGGAACAGGAAAGTCAACCTGGGATGCTGACCACCGATTCGAATAGGGAGTTTTTGAATTGACTTGTAGGGGCTTTTAGCATGCATGCTCCCAGCCAGGAGAGGCCACCAGAGGCCAGAAGAGGCCAGGAGAGGCCACCAGAGGCCAGAAGAGGCCAGGAGACGCCAGGAGACGCCAGGANGAGAGGCCACCAGAGGCCAGAAGAGGCCAGGAGACGCCAGGAGACGCCAGGAGACGCCACCAGAGACCACCAGAGACCAGTCTCGGTTATGATGACAAAGGCTAAGACCGGTCTCAGTCAATGCATTCGGCATACTTATTCTATTGGTGGAGTGGGGTGCCCAAAAGGTGAGAATCCACATGAAAAAAGCCACGAAAGGAACATATCACTTAACTCAGGTCCACGATCCAAGTCGATTGAAGCAAGACGGTGGAGCCGAAACAGTCGTTGACATTCACGACACCAGTGCAGGAGAATAGTGCAGGAGGAGGGAGAGTCATCTGGGAGGGGTTCATGAAGAGGCTGAACGAGATTCCGGAAGTTGTCATGGGGAAAGTAGCCACCTTTCAGGGAAGCGATTGGAGCCAGGAAAACTGGGCAAGATTAGAGCCAGGACACCTGGGCAAGATTGAAGCTAGGAAGAACTGGTGGGAGTAAAAAGGAAATCGAGTTGTTTGAGCTCAGCAAATCGGCCGGCTATAGCCAATACAGTGTTTTCGAAAAGTATTCAAAGCAGCCCCACAAAATGTTTCCAACCAAGAAGATAGAATAATTCAAACCAGTGCCACAAAACAAATCAATAATTCAAAACTTTCCATACCCTCTCCAGTTCAGTTCCGTCCGTTCTAGCCCTTCACTCCCAAATGTAGTACATATATGGCAAAGTTTAAGAATTCAGAACATTGAATTCAGATGAAAGTTGGTGTATAACATTACGCCATTTGCTTGAAAGACTGTGCAAAGGCATACAGTGCTTTTCAAAGCTATTCAAACCAGCTCCCAAAATGTTTCGTACTCCTAGCAAATGTCCACACCAACTTTCATCAGAATTCAAGATTGTGAAATGTTGAATCTGGAGGAATGCTTTATATGGGGTCTTTTGGGAGTCGTTTGGGGTCTTGCAATATTGATCAAGGGTTAAGACGCACGGAAAACTGAAGTGGCACGGGTACCACACTCTTTAAATTGTGTTTGAATAATTGGCTTGAATCTTTTTATCGTGTGGCTTTGGATAGTTTCGAAACACTGTACAAACATTTTTGAATGATGGTTTGTATAATTTGCTAGTGTTTCTTGAATCGTTTTATCGGGCTGGTTTGAAGAGTTTATCGGGCTGGTTTGAATAGTTTATCGGGCTGGCTTGAATCGTTTGAAAAACACGGTACACCATTCAGAAAACGTAAGCCTCTTTAGGAGATGCAATTTAGGCCTTTCTATACCAGGCTTGAGGTGAGTGGCTTGTAGTCGACGGATGCTGGCAAACTTGGAAGGTTAGGGTGTGGAGTGGTCAGGGTGTGGACGGATCTGTTCTGGGAAAAGGGTGCGGGCCGAATTGCAGCCAAAATCTACGCCACTATAAATTCAATACAATCCGCACACTATAAATTTAGAACAATCCACACGCTATAAATTTAAAACAATCCACACACTATAAATTGAATACAATCCATACACTATAAATTCAATACAATCCACACGCTATAAATTTAAAACAATCCACACCATAAATTCAATACAATCCACACCATAAATTCAATACAATCCACACACTACACAGCATGGATGCAATTTATTCTTTCGAGTCTATTACAAGACTGGTCGCCCACCCCAATACGCCAAACATCGTTGGCACAAACGTGGTGGCAAATATGTTGCAGGGTGCAATCGCCGAATACTCTTGAGATGGAGAACCAGCTCTTGATGGTCGCATAGCACTGGTCTCAAAGTCACTCGGTACAGAGTTTTGAAAACTATTCAAACCTGCGCGACAAAATGTTTCAAACTGGACAAAATGATTCAAACCAAGAAGATAGAATGATTCAAACCGGACAAAATGTTTCAAACTAAGAAGATAGAATGATTCAAACCGGACAAAATCTTTCAAACCAAGAAGATAGAATGTTTCAAGTTGGACAAAATGTTTCAAACTAGGAAGTTAGAATGATTCAAGCTGGACAGAATGTTTCAAGCTGGACAGAATGTTTCAAACTGGACAAAATGTTTCAAACTGGACAAAATGTTTCAAACTAAGAAGATAGAATGATTCAAGCTGGACGAAATGTTTCAAACTAAGAAGATAGAATGATTCAAGCTGGACAAAATGTTTCAAACTAAGAAGATAGAATAATTCAAACCGGACAAAATGTTTCAAACTAAGAAGATAGAATGTTTCAAACCGGAAATGTTTCAAATCAAGAAGATAGAATGATTCAAACCACACTGGCAAAATTCATCAAACCAATATTTGAAAATATTTCATACCTCCCCAGTTCTGTTCTGTTCGTTCTAGCCCTTCATTGGTACCGCAAGACCCCAAATGCATATGAGGCAATCCTTAAGATTTACATTTCAGAATAATGAATTTTATTAAAGTTGGTGTAAAACATTACGCCATGGTTTGAAAGATTGTGAGGGGTACGAAGCTTTTTAAATCATTGGTTTGTTTAATCTTGCTGCGTTAGTTTGAATAGTTTTGCTCCCCTCGTTTCAATAGTTTGAAAAACACTGTACGAAACATTTTGCTGTGTTGGTTTGAATGGTTTTGAAAAACACTGTACGAAACATTTTGCTGTGTTGGTTTGAATGGTTTTCAAAAACACTGTATGAGAGTACGGGTAGCGGGCGACTCTTACGACAAGGAACAAACCGTGGTGGAGGAAGTGCAAATATCTGGCGAGAACAAAGACGGTTCGTGGAAAAGGTGAGTATAGATTCAAATTCCCAAAGCGTGGGTTTGGGAAAATGAGCATACGTTTCAACCTATGTTTTAGTATATATTAATATACAGGGATATGTAAGTTGCACCTTACAAGACCGAAGTTCTAAACAAGGTGCGA
>NKZA01000275.1:0-13859 GCA_002374405.1 Metschnikowia cubensis
GGATGCCAATCATCATTGCTGAGCAATACCTCCTGGAGATGAAGCAATGCCTTGATGCAACGCTGGAAAAGAAAAATGTCATGTCAGTCCGGAGGACTAACAGAATTACCAAGAAAGGACACAATCAAAGAGATATCTCAAACGTGATCTGTTTTAATTGCAACCAAAAGGGTCATTATCTGAGCCAATGCCCCAACCCCAGCAAGGATAAGACTGGATATATACCAAAAGGACAGACCATGCTGTATTTACCACTAGAGGAGGCATTCGTATGGGATTTGGGTAGTTCAGTACATGTTGTGAATCGACTAGATTTCTTCCAGACGTTTGTCGAAAAGAAAGAGAACTTTAGGGTCGCAAACAACACCTCCATGGAATCCTCTGGATGTGGTACAGTGCTATTACAAGTGGGACAAAATAAGAGAAGAGTCCTATTGACAAGGGTCTATTACTTTGCAGCCGCAGCGGAGAATCTCTTCTCGCCTGAAGCTGCGATAAAGGACTTTCCTACTGATCTGATTAACGGGAATATTATCTCCAGACAAGATGAGAACGAAATTATCGGAGGAATAGAAAAAGGAGATCCATGGCGTATTCACGTCACAGTCCTTTTGCCAGCCAAGGAGGGAACTGTACAATACTGGTATAAAAAGCAATATGTAGAGTACTGGTATAAAAACAATATGTAGAATACTGGTATAAAAAGCAATATGTAGAGTACTAGTATAAAAAGCAATATGTAGAGTACTGGTAAAAAAGCAATATGTAGAATACTAGTATAAAAAGCACTTGTAGAATACTGGTATAAAAAGCACTTGTAGAATACTGGTATAAAAAGCACTTGTAGAGTACTGGTATAAAAAGCACTTGTAGAATACTGGTATAAAAAGCACTTGTAGAGTACTGGTATAAGATTAGAGAGTAGTAGGACACACTATTATTACACTGTTTTTGAAAACCATTCAAACCAACACAGCAAAATGTTTCGTACTCCTTCGCACAATCTTTCAGACCAAATGTTCACACCAACTTTCATTAGAATTCAAGATTTTGAAATCTTAATTCTAGAGGATTGCCTCATATGTAATAGATTTAGGAGTCTTGCAGTACCAGTGAAGGGCTAGGACTGACGGAACAGAAGTGTGACTCTCTAAATTATTGGTTTGTATAATTTGCCAGTGTGGTTTGAATCTTTTTATTGTGCGGGTTTGAACAGTTTCGAAAAACACTGTACTGAGAGTATTTCGGTGAAAGCAAAGTCAATACCCTACGCAGGGTTTCTCAAACTCATCCTTCCTAAAAAGTAGTACATACAGTGTTTTTCGAAACTATTCAAACCTGTGCCATAAAACAATTCAAACCACACTAACAAATTAAACAAACCATAATTCAAAAGGTTTCGTACCCCTCTACTTCAGTTCCATCTCTTTTGACCCTTGATTGATATTGAAAGACTCCCAAAGGACCCAAATGTACTACATCTGAATCCTCCAGATTTCACATTTCAGAATAGTGAATTCCAATGAAACTGGGTGTGAAATTTTACCATTTGGGGAGTACGATACATTTTGCCATATTGGTTTATAGTTTCGAAAAACACTGTACTATAGTCATAGTCCAACCTGTAACTACTGAACATCACTCACCCATACTAAAATACATAGGCGTAATCTTTCATACTCTTTCTATAGCGACCTAACCATACTAATTATACTACTCAAATGAAATTGGAGTCAAATCTTGGGACATAGTATCACTCCACACAAGTCCACACACCGTACTACTCTATGTTTGAAACTAAATTATTCTTGGTAGCGTGGTCAGACTCGTACTCAAGCCATTGGACAATTTCAATGGCCAGAGCTTTACTTCTTGGTAGCGTGGTCAGACTCGTACTCAAGCCATTGGACAATTTCTGTCAACGAGTACCTAGCGTGTACGGAAGCTAGGTACTTCGCGGATATGTTGTACGCAGGACATTGTTGAAGACAATGGGACTGTGCAGACCCTGAACAATGGAGACTGTGCGGACCCTGGCCGAACTGAATGGTATAAGAAGCACTGTGTACCCGTTAGTTAGGACTTCGGTCTTGTAAGGTACAACTTACATATCCCTGTATATTAATATGTACTAAAACAAAAGTTGAAAATTTCATCGGCCAGAGCTTTACTGGCATCAACTTCATCGCTTCCGAGCTCTTGGGTGAGAGTTTCGTAGTGGTCATCGATATACGTTTTCAAACTGTAACACGAGCTCTCCACCAAAATCTTGTCCATTTGCAACTCAACCTTCTCCAGTTTCTTAGCACTCAATTGACTTCAGAATTCAAGTTTCTCTTTTCTCTGAAATGGAGTATGGGCGTAATTTTGTGAAGGTCAGAGGTGAAATTCCAACTCTGGCAACTGTGGCTTCTTTTCCTTGGAAATAGTGGACTTGGATGCCGTGGATGAAGGTTCTACTTCTCCAGTAACCTTTCTGTTGCCAATTGTTTGAAGCTTGCTCAGGGAGAAGACTTTGTTCTGGTCAACAGTAAACTCTCCAACCAATTCCAAGTCATCAACATTGTATTTGAGCTCATCTGACTTTTTGATAACATTATGGACTTGGTGGGTTCCAAAGCTCTTCCCGTTTTCGTACAATTCGATGGAAACTTGGTCGTCCTTGACATTTCCAAAGGATGGTGGAATTTTGCGACATGGAGCCTCTTTTGAAAGCATTTCCGATTATATCCAAATCACTCAAAATTCTATGTGAAGTGTCAGTCCAGTCCAGTGCCACTAATCACCTTCAATTGGTATGCCCTCATGGTGGTTCCCAAAGCACAAGCCTCGTCGGTATTCAAAGTTTTGGCGATTTTTTCGTAGCCACCCAAGAGACTTAGCAACTCTTTCTGAATAAATGGAGTTCTAGTAGATCCTGCATTTAACATCACCCACTGAATATCCTTGATGTTTTTAGGACCAGTGATGATGAAGAACTTTCATTTGGCTGGTGGACGATACACTCCCAATTAAATTATTTCATTAGCAATAGAGTAGTAGAGTTATGTTTTATACAGTGATGCCTTGCTATACTTTGCTCGTGGTGGATTCTCAGAGGAACCGGAATGGTCTAATCACTTTGAGAGAAAGCCATCATTGTACAAAGTGCTCTGATGGTCGAAACAGAAGCCACTACGGTATTAAAGATATAAACGATCGTCACCATGGGTTCCATTGGATCCATTTAGAATTTTGTACAGCGGTGGAAAGGTGCGACTATGGACTGCCAACATTCAGTGTTTTAAAACTATTCAAGCCTGCTCACTAAACAATTCAAACGACAATAGAAATCAAACAAACAATTCAAACGACAATAGAAATCAAATAAACTGCCAATTCAACCGATACTAGAAATCAAACAAACAAACAATTCAATCGTTCGTACCTCTCCAGTTCAGTTCCGTCTGTTTTGACCCTTGACGAATATCGAAAGACTCGTACATATACTAAATGAGGCATTTCTCAAGATACATTTCGAATATTGTGTACAATTGCATGAAAGATTACCAGTGTAAAAAGCAATATGTAGAATACTAGTATAAAAAGCACTTGTAGAGTACAGTGTTTTTCGAAACTATTCAAACCAACACAGCAAAATGTTTCGTACCCTTTCGACCAATCTTTCAAACCAAATGTTCACATCAACTTTCAGTAGAATTCAAGATGCTGAAATGTTAAATCTGGATGATTGTCTAATAGGTAATACATCTAGGAGTCTTGCAATATGGTCAGGGCTCAAAACCGGCTCAAAACCGAAAGGAACCGAACTGAAGAGGCACTATAATTTTGAATTATTGGTTTGTTTAATTTGCTAGTGTCGTTTGAATTATTTTATCGAGCTAGTTTGAATGGTTTTCAAAAATACTGTACTGGTATAAAAAGCACTTGTAGAATGGTATAAAAAGCAATATGTAGAATATTATAAAAAGCAGTATGTAGAATACTCGTATAAAAAGCAATATGTAGAGTACTGGTAAAAAAGCAATATGTAAAATACTATAAAAAGCAATATGTAAATACTGGTATAAGATTAGAGAGTAGTAGAACACTATTCTTACTGAGAGTATTTCGGTGACAGCAAAGTCAATACCCTACGCAGGGTTTCCCAGACTCATCCTTCATAAGAAATAGTACATACAGTGTTTTTCGAAACTTTTCAAACCAACGTGGCAAAATGTTCGTACTCCTTCCCACAGTCTTTAAACCAAATGTTCACACCAACTTTCACGAAATTCAACATTCTGAACTGTTGAATCTGGAGGATTGCCCTATATGTAGTACATTTGGGTCATTTGGGAGTCTTTCAATATTCATCAAGGTCAAACCGGACGGAATGGAGTGGAGTGAAAGGGGTACGAAACTCTTTCAATTATTGGTTACTTCATTTTGGTAGTGTGGTTTGAATCATTTTATCACGTGGGTTTGAATCATTTTATCATGTGGGTTTGAATAATTTTCAAAAACACTGTATTCTTTATGAATCCCAAAAACCCAGGGCCCAGCCTATTTGTGGATCTAACAGATGGCGTAGAGCTTCATACCAACATTGATTGGAATTCAGTATTCAGAAATGTTGAATCTGGACGATTGCGTCATACAACCACATTCGGGAGTTTTTCTGTACCAATCAAGGGTTCAGGGGGGAAGTGATGTGGAAGGGGAACGAAACCTTATGAAATATTGGGTTGTTTAATTTGGCTGGTGTGGGATAAATCGATTATCGCGCGGTGTGAATATAGTCTTGAGAAACACTGTCATCTGCATGGAATTGAACCTTACACGTCTGGAATGGTTCTCCTACTGCGCCTGGTGGCACAGTGTCTATCATTTTCCACAAGCGCGACGGAGTTGTGGCAAATGCGCTGTCCCTCCCGACCAGCAAATGCAAGCGCTAACAAACCGGGGCCCCGGAACGGCTGCGAAATCCGGCACAGCCAGAGTATCCCGCACTCCCACAGAATCCGGCGCAGCCAGAGCATCCCGCACTCCCACAGACTCCGGCGCAGCCAGAGAATCCGAGGGGTGGGAAATGTCGGGTGTACGGGTGTGTATGTGCACCCCCCCCCCCCGACCTCCCAAATCTCCTGTATATTGTTCTCCATTCAGTCGCATCTCGGAGACGGGTGCTGGTGGTGTACCGGTGCGCGCCGGCGTCGGACATTCACCCCCGGGCGGAAGACAACCATGCGATGCTCACCTCCCCAACAAAGCAGCTTTCTTCTTCTCACATTCACCACCATGTCTGCCTTGTTTGCCCGTAGAGGCGCCGTCGCCTCGTTGCGTGCTGTCGCCATTAATTCCCAGAAGCCCAGCCTCGCCTCGTCCTTCGCCGCTCAAATGGCCCTTGCTGCCAGATTCTACTCCTCCAAGGACTTCCCCTCCCACACCGTCATCAAGATGCCCGCCTTGTCGCCCACCATGACTCAGGGAGGCCTTGCTTCGTGGTCCAAATCCGTGGGAGACGAGTTGACGCCCGGTGAACCCATTGCTGAGATCGAAACCGACAAGGCTTCCATGGACTTTGAGTTCCAGGAGGAAGGCTACTTGGCCAAGATCTTGGTGGACGCCGGAACCCAGGATATTCCTGTGGGCAAGCCCATTGCCGTGTACGTCGAGGACTCGGGCGACGTGGCTGCCTTTGAGGGCTTCACTGCCGAGGATGCCGGAGAGGGAGAGACCAAGGCTCCTGAAGCTAAGGAGGAGGCCAAGGACGAGAAGAAGGAGTCTTCAGGTTCTGGTTCTGACTCTACCAAGCCCGCCAAGTCCGACTCTTCCAAGGCTTCTTCCGGCTCCAAGGCCCCAGCTGGCCGTATCTTCGCCTCTCCTTTGGCCAAGACCATTGCTTTGGACAGAGGCATTGCCCTCAAGAACATCAAGGGTTCCGGTCCTAATGGCAGAATCGTGGCCAAGGACGTGGAGAACTACAAGGCCCCAGCTGCTGCTGCTGCTGCTTCTCCTGCTGCTTCTGTCGGCTCTGCAGGCGCCGCTACGTTCGAAGATATTCCTATCACCGGCATGAGAAAGACCATTGCCAGCAGATTGTTGCAATCCACCCAGCAATCGCCCACGTACATTGTGCAGTCGCACATCAACGTGTCCAAGTTGTTGAAGTTGCGTCAATCGCTCAATTCCACCGCCGAGGACCGTTACAAGTTGTCGGTCAACGACTTGTTGATCAAGGCCATTGCATTGGCGTCGTTGCGTGTTCCCGAGGCTAACTCCGCCTGGATGGCCGAACAGGGCATCATCAGACAATACAACGTGGTGGATGTGTCGGTGGCCGTGGCCACCCCTACCGGGTTGATCACTCCTATCATCAAGAACGCCCACTCCAAGGGCTTGGCCGCCATCTCGCACGAGATGAAGGACTTGGGCAAGAGAGCCAAGGACAACAAATTGGCACCAGAAGAGTACCAGGGCGGAACCATCTGTATCTCCAACTTGGGCATGAACCACGCAGTCAACTCGTTCACATCCATCATCAACCCACCCCAATCGGCCATTGTGGCCATTGGAACCGTGGAGAAGAAGGCCGTGCCTTCGTCGGTCAACGAGCAAGGCTTTGTGTTCGAGGACTTCATGACGTTGACCGGTACCTTTGACCACAGAACGATTGACGGAGCCAAGGGAGGCGAATGGATCCGCGAGGTCAAGAAGATTGTGGAGAACCCATTGGAGTTTTTGATCTAGACGACTGTTTATAGAGCAACTTGTGTCAAAGCGCAGAATCAAGTCAGGAGTAGTATACATAGGCAGTATGTGGTATGCTCAAGTCTACAGGTGAAACAAAGGAAAGTCTACAGTCCCAGTCTGGACGAGACTGGCTGGACTTTGGCCATTGACTTGCAGGAGACAATAAGAGTAGTACACGGAGAACTGGGGCAGAAGTCTATGAAAAGGGACGAGGATCTCATGGTAGGATGACAGAAGTAGAGAAAAAATCTCGGGTATACGTATGGATCAGATCCTAATATACTTGATTAAGATGACTAGTAAAGTTCCACACTTAATAGTTGGACTCGGCTTGATGAAAAAGAATTTTTTCGAAAACACTGTAAATCCCAGTAACAAAACAACAAATGGGCTGGTCTTGTAAAAGTTACTAAACTGCATTCATTGTGCAGACCCTCAATCTCGTTCTTTACAAATTTAGTTTTTGAGACTTTTGGTGGACATCATCCGATACTAATTGGCTTTTCTTTGGGCTCAACTTGTGGTCTGCTTCGTAGAAGTCCATGAGGTGCTTGAGGCCCTCTGGCTTGAGCTAGACCCAGAGAATCGACACCTGCTCGGGGCTTTTTTTTACTGCCGTCAATCGGTTTACTAGACATGATATAGGATGTGGTTTATGAGCTTAAGGTTCTTGGGGACATGTTATATCGGGGTATTTAGATCTTGGATATTGGATATTGGAATTTGGAATTTGGATATTGGAATTTGGATATTGGATATTGGATATTGGATATTGGGATATTTAGATATTTCGGGGTAATTGGATATTTAGATATTTGGATATTTGGGTATTTGGATATTTGGATATTTGGATATTTGGATATTTGGATATTTGGATATTTAGATATTGGAATTTGGAATTTGGATACAGTGTTTTTGAAACTTTGGGTGGACATGTTATTTCGGGGTATTTGGATATTTGGATATTTGGATATTGGATATTGGATATTGGATATAATAATATTACTGCTGGAAATATTGTTCATATTATTTCTAATGTTTTAGATATTTGGATATTGAATATTGGATAATGGATATTTAGATATTTGGATATTTGGATATTTAGATCTTGGATATTGGATATTGGATATTGGGATATTTAGATATTGGGATATTTAGATATTTCGGGGTATTTGGATATTTAGATATTGGATATTTGAAAATTTAGTTTTTGAAACTTTTGGTGAAGATATTATTTCGGGGTATTTAGATCTTGGAATTTGGAATTTGGATATTTGGATATTTGGATATTGGAATTTGGGTATTGGATATTGGATATTCAATATTGGATATTGGATATTTGGATATTTCGGGGTATTTAGATATTTAGATATTTGGGTATTTGGATATTGGACATTTGGATATTTGGATATTTGAATCTTGGATATTTAGATATTTAGATATTTGGGTATTTGGATATTGGACATTTGGATATTTGGATATTTGAATCTTGGATATTTAGATATTTAGATATTTGGATATTTGGATATTTAGATATTTGGATATTGGATATTGGATATTGAATATTTGAAAATTTAGTTTTTGAAACTTTTGGTGGACATGTTATTTCGGGGTATTTAAATCTTGGATCTTGGATTTGGATATTGGATATTGGATATTGGAATTTGGATCTTGGAATTTGGGTATTGGATATTGGATCTTGGATTTGAATATTTAGATCTTTGAATCCTTGAATCTTTGAATCTTTGAATCTTTGAATCTTTGAATCTTTGGATATTTGGATATTGGATATTGGATATTGGGATATTTAGATATTTCGGGGTATTTGGATATTTAGATATTTGGATATTTAGATATTTCGGGGTATTTGGACATTTAGATATTGGATATTTGAAAATTTAGTTTTTGAAATTTTTGGTGGAGATGTTATTTCGGGGTATTTAGATATTTGAATATTGGATCTTGGATCTTGGATCTTGGATCTTGGATATAATAATATTACTGCTGGAAATATTGTTCATATTATTTCTAATGTTTTAGGTATTTGGATATTGGAATTTGGATATTGGATATTTAGATATTTAGATATTTGAATCTTTGGATATTTGGATCTTGGATATTTAAAAATTTAGTTTTTGAAACTTCTTGCGCACATGAAATTTTCGGAGTATTTAGATATTTGAGTATTTAGATATTTGGGTATTTGGATATTGGACATTTGGATATTTGGATATTTGAATCTTGGATATTTAGATATTTAGATATTTGGATATTTAGATATTTGGATATTGGATATTGGATATTGAATATTTGAAAATTTAGTTTTTGAAACTTTTGGTGGACATATTATTTCGGGGTATTTAGATCTTGGATTTTGGATATTGGATATTTAGATATTTGGATATTGGAATTTAGATATTGGATATTGGATATTGGATACAGTGTTTTTCAAAACTACTCAAATGAGCGCAGCAAAATGTTCAAACCACACTAGCAAAATTAAACAAACTGATAAGTCAAAAAGTTTTGTACTTAATAAAAAAAATGCTAAGGATCAAGGACTTGAAATATGCGGTTCATGTGAAGTCTTAATTTAATATTCAAAATAGTAACTTTTTGAATTATTGGTTTCTTTAATACAGTGTTTTTGAAAACTATTCAAACCAGCGCAGCAAAATGTTTCGTACTCCTTCGCAGTCTTTAAACCAAATGTTCACATCAACTTAGAATTCAATGTGATGAAATGTTGAATCTGGAGGATTATCTCATAGTAGTACATTTGGGGACATTTGGGGTCATTTGGGGTCATTTAGGAGACATTTGGAGTCATTTGGGAGACATTTGGGAACATTTGGGGACATTTGGGGACATTTGGGAGTCTTTTAATAAGGTAAAAACGGACGGAATGGAGTGAAAGGGTACGAAACTCTTTTAATTATTGCTTTGTTTAATTTTGCTAGTGTGGTTTGAATCGTTTTATCGCCATGGTTTGAATAGTTTCAAAAACACTGAATTTGGATATTGGATATTTGGATAGTGTTTTGCAAAACTTTTCAAACCAGCCACACAAAATGTTTCGTGCTCCTTCGCAGTCTTTCATACCAAAAGTTCACACCAACTTTCATTAGAATTGATTGTGATGAAAAGTTAATGTGGAAAATGCCTTGTATGCAGTGCATTTGGGGTCATTTGGGAGTCTTGCAGTATTAATCAAGGGTTACAGTGTTTTTCAAAACTATTCAAAGCAGCGTGGCAATACAATTCAAACCACACTAGCAAAATGAAGTATACCAATCATTTAAAAGGTTCGTATGGCTTTGTGCAGTCTTTCAAAGCAAATGGGAATGCTTTACACCAACTCTCATTAGAATTCAATGTTCCGAAATTAAATCTAGTGGATTGCTCATTTGTGGTACATTTGGGAGATTTTCGGGAGTCTTTCAATATTAATCAAGGTAAAACGGACGCAACTGAAGTTGCATGGGTACGAAACGGTTTGAATTATTGGTTTGAATTGTTGGTTTGAATTATTGGTTTGAATGATTGGTTTAATTGTTGGTTTGAATGATTGGTTTGAATTATTGGTTTAATTGTTGGTTTGAATTATTGGTTTGAATTATTGGTTTGAATTATTGGTTTAATTGTTGGTTTGATTCGTAGTCTCACTGGTTTGAATGATTCTATCTTCTTCGCTCGAAACATTGTGGAGCTGGTTTGAATAGTTTTCAAAAACAGTGTAACCGAACGGAACTGAACTTTGGGGGTATGAACGTTTTGAATTATGGTTTATTTAATTTTCTAATGTGGTTTGAATCGTTTTATCTGAGGCTTTGAATCGTTTTGAAAAACACTGTATTTCAGAGTACAGTATTTTTAAATCTATTCAAACCACAATAGAAAATAAAGCATACCAATTATTCAAAAATCGTACGCCTTTCACTCCAGTTCCGTTCGGTTTTGAGCCCTGACTATATTGAAAGGCTCCTAAATTTACAGTGAATTTCAAAACTATTCAAACCAATGAGACAAAATGTCTCGCAGTCTTTCAAACCAAATGTTCACACCAACTTTCATTAGAATTCACTTTCCTGAAATGTTAAATCTGGATGATTGCCTTATATGTAGTACATTTGAGGTCATTTGGGAGTCTTTCAATAATCAAGGGTCAAAACGGACGGAACTGAAGATGCATGGGTACGAAACTCTTTAAATTATTGGTTTGTTTAATTTGGTAGTGTGGTTTGAATCGTTTTACCACGCTGGTTTGAATAGTTTTCAAAAACACTGTACCCGTGCCACTTCAGTTCCGTCCTTTTTGACCCTTGATTTTTGCAAGACTCCTGAATTTATTACATATAAGACAATCCTCCAGATTCAACAGTTCAGAATCTTGAATTCTGGAAGTTGGTGTGAACATTTGGTTTGNTTCAACAGTTCAGAATCTTGAATTCTGGAAGTTGGTGTGAACATTTGGTTTGAAAGATTGTACGAAGGAGTACGAACATTTTGCTGTGTTGGTTTGAACGGTTTTAAAAAACACTGTAGTTTCAAAAAACACTGTATATAAGACAATCTGGATCTAACATTCATGACATTGAATTTGATTAAAGTTGGTGTGAAACATTACCATTTGGTTTGAAAAATTGGGCGAAGGAGTACGAAACATTTTACTGTGTTGGTTTGAATGGTTTTCAAAATCACTGTATGTATTTGCATAAATGGCAAGCCGGAACACGCTAAGTGCGTAAAGCATAGAGCCATACAAAACTCTGAACACCATACAAAACTCTCAACACCATACAAAACTCTGAACAGTGCAGGTAGTCAGCGCGCATAAAACTCCATCCACTCTTCTACAACATCCATACTCACTCTTCAACTCCTCCACAATTCTTCATGACTCTTCAGACCATCTATATTGCCCGCCATGGGTACAGGTCCAATTGGCTTCCGCCACCACATCCTCCCAACCCCACCGGTATCGACAGTGACCCTGTTTTGGCCCCCCACGGCGTGGAACAGGCCAAGGAGTTGGCAAAACACGTGGTGTCGTTGGATGCTGGCCTGAGACCACAAATGATAGTGTCGTCGCCTTTTTATAGGTGTATCGAGACGGCGGAGCCTATTGCCAAAGGCTTGGGGCTTAAAATCGCCATTGATAGGGGCATTGGCGAGTGGTTCAAGAAAGACCGGGGCGTGATTCCGGTGCCGGCCGGCTATATGCAGCTCCTGCCGTTTTTCCCCGACGTGATTGGCGATTCGGAGCTCTGGGACGGTTCCGGTGTGGTTCCTTCATCTCTGGGCGAAGCAGAATGCGATATTTTCGATAGGGCATGCCGGTTTTGGCAATCGTTCATTCCGAAATTCGAACAAAAGTACCCACAAGTGTCGTGCGTGCTCTTGGTGACCCATGCAGCCGCCAAAATCGCCCTAGGAATGGCCTTGATGCAGTTGACCTCTGTACACGACGCCATCGACTTTGAAGGGGAAACCAAACTTAGAGCTGGCGCATGTTCGTTGGACAAATATGTACACGACGGCAGCCAGTGGAAGCTAAAGGAGAATGGCAGAACAGATTTTCTTACGCATGGCGAGGAAATGAACTGGAACTTTGACGTCAAGTTCGAGGCCGGGTCCGACGAGGATATCAAGGCCCGAAAGGAAAAGGAACTAAAAGACGGCCAGAAAGAACGGGAAAAGGAACTAAAAGACGGCCAGAAAGAACGCGAAAAAGAACAGGACCCGAAAGATGACTCTCCATACGAGGTACGTACCTAATATACAGCGGTACGGACATTACTAACGGCAGGAAGTGTACTTTGCCATCGACGTGCCGGTGGTAGCACCGTCGTTCTACGACGATTTATCGAGAGAAGGAAAAGCATCGGAAGAAACAGGGCTCACGGACCAACTCCTCATCAACCCCAATGCCAAGTTGCAGATGACGGAATTGGACCATGAAAACCCGCTTTTCAAGATCTCTGATAATTCCAATGCGGCTGCAGACCCCGAGTCGGTTTTTTTCAGCAATTTAAGTGCCATAGATGGCCAGATCTATAAGACTTCGTGGCGCAAACTTCTAGGTACGGAAATGGTATTTGATGACCATGGCACGTTATTGGGGACTGTGAGGGAGCATTTGGTGGCCGATGTTCCGGTCAAGCCAAAAACAGCAGAACTGCCAAGTGTGCAGGAAGACGCCCAGGAAGGTGATACCCGATCAGCGTTTCTCAAAAGGGCACTTGCCTTGGCCAAAAAGAAGGAGGAGCTGTAGTGGATTGCCGATGGATTGAGTTTGCAGGCGCTTTTAGACGTGACTTGTACATTACTGTACAGTTATTGTTGTACGCTGTTGTTGTATGCTGTTGTTGTACGCTGTTGTTGTACGCTGTTGTTGTGATCAGACTGTGTCAGACATCACTTTGATTACATTTACTGTCGTGATCAGACTGTATCAGACATCACTTTGATTACATTTACTGTCGTGATCAGACCGATTCAGAGCAGCATTTGGAGTGTTGATGTGCCATGTTGGGTCAGATATTCAAGTCCCGTTTATCCTGTCTGAATTTCTGTCGAAAACGGGAATTCTCCGAGGAAGATACTCAACAAACACTTTCCACAACTGGCCGATGACATCAGTATCAAGCCAGACGATCAGAGTAGTCAGCCAAGGAGACGACACGAGCTGGAGTCAACAGATCTGGCTTTCAGGCCGGAACGGAATCAAACCCACACTGAGTCCCACGGTCCACACTATAGTAGGGCTGATTTCCAAGTATTGTATGGTGGAATGCGACAGCTATAAAGAGCTTCACTTAACCACGAGTGAATTGAATATAGCGCAAGAGAATTCAGTGAGAAGACACCAGCAGAATATAGTGGGAAGATAGAGAAAGGTGCTTTGGGTGTGGAGAAGTTCTTATACCTTGGTCAGATTATTGGTGGGCAAGATGGATGCGGCTACTTGGACATTGCTATGCTGAAGTTGCAGGAGCAATTGCAGAATGTCAACGATAATAAAGGGGAAACGGATCCCGTTTTGCAGGAGTTGGCCCGCCTATACCCAACTTCGGAGTTGCTTGCAGTGTATCTAATAAAAAAGCTTAACCAGGCCATTTTCG
>NKZA01000047.1:0-110686 GCA_002374405.1 Metschnikowia cubensis
TTGACTTATCAGTTTGTTTAATTTTGCTAGTGTGGTTTGAACATTTTGCTGCGCTCATTTGAATAGTTATGAAAAACACTGTATCGTGTGGTTTGAATTTTTTTATTGTGCGGGTTTGAACAGTCTTTCAAACCAAATATTTACACCAACTTTCATTAGAATTCAAGATTCTGACAGGTTGAATCTGGAGGATTGTCTTATATGTAATAAATTTAGGAGTCTTGCAATATCAACCAAGGGCCTAAACGGACGGAATGAAGTGAAAGGGGTACCAAACTCTTTAAATTATTGGATTGTTTATTTTTGCTAGTGTGGTTTGAATCTTTTTATCGTGCGGGTTTGAATTCTTTTGAAAAACACTGTACTATTCAAACCAGCGAAGCAAAATGTTTCGTACTCTCCGCACAATCTTTCAAACCAAATGTTCACACCAACTTTCATTAGAATTTACAGTGTTTTTGAAAACTATTCAAACCAGCGCGATAAACAATTCAAACCACACTAGCAAATTAAACAAACCAATCCTTCAAAAAGTATGGTACCTCTTCAGTTCGGTTCGGTTCGGTTTTGAGCCGGTTTTGAGCCCTGACTAATATTGCAAGACTCCTAGATGTATTACCTATTAGACAATCATCCAGATTTAACATTTCAGGAATTTGAATTCTAATATAAGTTGGTGTGAACATTTGGTTTGAAAGATTGATCGAACGGGTACGAAACTTTTTGCTGTGTTGGTTTGAATAGTTTCGAAAAACACTGTAATATTTTGAAATGTTGAATCTGGAGGATTGTCTCATATGCAGTACATTTGGGAGACATTTGGGAGAATTTGGGAGAATTTGGGAGTCTTTCAATATTACTCAAGGGTTAAGACGGAACTGAAGTGAAAGAAGTACGATACTTTTTGAATTATTGGTTTGTTTAATTTTGCAAGTGTGGTGAATTGTTTTATGTCGCTGGTTTGAATCGTTTTGAGAAACACTGTATGGTGTACAGTGTTTTTTGAAACTATTCAAAGTAGCAATTAAGCATACCGATGATTGAGTTTCGTACTTACGATTTAAATTGCTAGGGATCAAGGATGTGAAAGAAATGGTTATGTGAAATCTTGAAGATTAAAACAGCACAGTGTTTTCAAAACTATTAAACCAGGGCGACGAAAGTTGGGAACCAAGAGAACAGAATTGTCAAACCAGTGAAAACGCGGTATGTAAATGATTCGAGTAGCACAATCGACAGGGTTGCTGGAAAAAGAACGAGACCGGAACTCAACGGCGGTCACGTGACAAAAATATCACGGCACCTTTTAGAGCTACCACGAGACCTTTTCACCTTAAAAATGAGCATTAGAGAGTCCGGAATTCCAAGATTCCAAAAAACTTGTTCTTCCTTCCGTATCATGGAAAATCAGCCGCTTGCGTTGGGCCTTTTTCTGCTGAGGTAACCGGGTGTACGGGTGTTTGGCAGCCAATTCCGGGGTGGCCCTTGATTCTGAGACTCAGATATACGGTGTCATTCAGATTTAACGTTTCAGATAATGAATTCTAATGGCAGGTGGAGCCATTTATTTGAAGGACTGAATTACTGGTTTTTAACTGTGTTAGTGTGAGTTCAATCGGTTTGGTGTCCGTTTGAATAGTCTTGAAAACTGTAACATCAAGAACAAAGCCAGCACATGTTCTTCACCCCATATTTAAACTTCCACACATGAATCCCAACATTGTACCATTCCGCCACCTTCTGACGGTGTACCGAAGAAATTCCATAATCCATAATCCAAAATCAATAATCCATATTCCAAAATCCAAAATTGTATATTCCAAAATTGTATATTCCAAAATTGTATATTCCAAAATTGTATATTCCAAAATTGTATATTCCAAAATTGTATGTTCCAAAATCAATATTCCAAAATTCTATATTCCAAAATTCTGTTCCAAAATTCTATGTTCCAAAATTCATATTCCAAAATTCAATATTCCAAAATTCAATAATCCAAAAAATCTACGATCGTCCTCTCTCTCCGTGAATGATCTGTGCTGTGGGCACCGGTGGCTTGTGCCGAGCCGCGGCGCAGTTGGTTGCTGACTTACGCCCCATTCACAACTCCACTCGAACGTACCCAAAGGGAGCACTAACAAAGGCCATTCACACTTGCACACCACTAATAAACACACAATGCTTTTGGGATGGTGTAGCAAACAAAAAAAAAAACAAAGCAAAAAAGGTATTCCACTGAATTTAGACTTTGGGCGCTGTTCGTAGGTCTGGGGCTGAAGCACATCTTCGTGGCTGAATCGCTCGCCAGATTTTGCATCCTGACACGACACTGGCCTGCACGCAGCGCGATACGTCTCCACGTATGCGAATTTCCACACCAAAACTTTCACCTTGCTTCCTCTTCACTGCTCAATCTTTCGGCAACACTTCTTTGGTCAACACTTTTGAATCTTCCAGGTGTTTAAATAACTGGCACTCTTTGCTTTCCAACTTGAGCTTCTAGTCTGCCGCTGTCTTCTTCTTCACCAGAAACAAACCCGTCTCCTTTTGATCTCAGTGCCTCTTTCCCCGCTAGGACACTTATCCCTTAATTCGGCGATCCTCCAAAACCCGGCCCAACCCCCCCACTTCAACCATGTCTTACAGAGGCCACAACTACAACAACAACTTTGGCGCTCCCAACGGAAACCCGGGCTACCCACAGAACTTCCAGGGCCCCAGCTACCAACACAACAACTTCTCGGGCACTCATTTCCAACAACAAGGACTGCACACTCCTAGTGGCTTGGGGCCTGTGAGCTCCAAGCTGTCTGGGCTCGAAAAGGCTGAGGTGATCTCCAAGAAGATTGAAAACACTCTTGACCACGTCTTGTCACCAATAAAGCAGTTCGTGCCTGCTATTGGAAGGCTCTTCATTGTGGCCACTTTCTACGAGGATGCCTTGAGAATCTTCTTCCAGTGGTCCGAACAGGTCTACTACTTGCACGTCTACAGAAAGTACTGGAAGTGGCTTACCGTGACCTTCCTTTTCACCAACATTGTCATGATGTTGATCGCTTCCACCTGCTTGGTGTTGAGAAAGAAGTCCACCTTCTCTACCGTCTCGCTTGTTTGTGTTGTGTTGTTCCAGGGTATCTTCTATGGCTTGATCCTCGAGTCCCAATTCCTCTTGAGAAACTTGTCGGTCATTGGAGGCTTGATCTTGGCCTACTCGGATTCTTTGGTTAGAGACAAGAGATCCTTGGCCATTGCTGGCTTGCCCATGCTCAACAACAAGGACAACAAGAAGTACTTCTTGTTGGCAGGCCGTTTGTTGTTGATTCTCTTATTCTTGGGATTCGTGTTCTCGGCCAACTTGTCGTTTGCCAGAATCGTGGTGATCTTCTTTGGTTTCGTTGCTTGTATTTCCATTGTGATTGGTTTCAAGACAAAGGTGTCCGCTTTTATCTTGACTCTTTTGTTGTTCGTCTACAACATTTTCGTCAACCAATTCTGGAAGTACAGCAGCTTCAATGCCAACAGAGATTTTTTGAAGTACGAGTTCTTCCAGACCTTGTCTATTGTTGGAGGCTTATTGATCATTGTTAATGCCGGAGCCGGAGAGTTGTCTATTGACGAGAAAAAGAAGATCTACTAATCTGTTGAAGCTCTCGGCTCAACACAAGGCTTGACCGGGAATGCCCTGCAAAATTCCGCCACAACTGGTTTATATGTGTGTGGATGCGAGTTCCCTGTGAAGCATGATTGTATGTCCACACCATAAATGCACACTTTGTAATCAAACGATGTATCCATCGTAGATACTTTCCGAGGGTACGTTCCGTCTTCTGAAATCCTCTGGCTCTGGAAATTCCCTGGGTCAGGAAATCCTCTGGGTTTGGAAATTCTCTGGGTTTGGAAATCCTCTGGGTATGGAAATCCTCTGGCTCTGGAAATCCTCTGGGTTTGGAAATTCCCTGGGTTTGGAAATTCCCTGGCTCTTTTGCCTAAGTACAGTACGCTCGGCCTACACTGCAGAAGTGCACATCTCGCACACTAGCCACCTGAACATGGCAGAAGACAAGTGCCCCGTGGACCACAGCCAAAGAGCTACGTGGCTAGAAAAAATGAAGCGCTCCCCAAAAGACCCAGCCAGTGCGTCGGCCGCCGCTGGGGTGGAAGAATCATGTCCCGTGGAACACAGCGCGAGGGCTAACTGGCTCAAGAATGTGAGTGTTTCCACCCAGCTGAAGACAGAAGCAATCGAAGTGCCTGGTGTAGGGGAAGGATGCAGTTCAGACACACTCGGACAAGGCGAGGCGGTTTCCGACGCCAATTTGCCCGTGGAGAGGGAGATCAGTACCATTCCCAGAACAGATACCCGGACCAACTGGATATACCCATCGCAGAAGCAGTTCTACGATGCCATGAGGAGAAAGAACTGGAAGCCGGAAGCCGACGATATGCAGACCGTGGTTCCCATCCATAACCAGGTCAACGAGCTTGCGTGGAACCACATCCTTAACTGGGAGCGCAGTTATGTGGAGGAAAGCAAGGCCAAGTGTGGAGGAATATCGCTTACTAGCTTCAAGGGCGACCTGAAGAAGTTGACGCCTCGTGCGTGGTTCCGCCTGCAAGTCCTTGGGCTGGCAAAACCGTTCGACCGGCACGACTGGTTGGTGAGCCGGTGTGGGGTAGATGTTCCATACGTCATTGACTTCTACGGTGGGGGAGAGAGTGGGGTTTTGGTGGATGCCAGACCTAAGTTCAACTCGTGGGAGGGCTTCAAGCTCCGAGTGGGCCGTGCTTTTGGATGGCTCTAGACCACTTGGGCCACCATGCCACCATGCCACCATGCCACCATGCCTCGACTACGTTCTATTCGATACTTTCTGTATATATCACTTCATTGCATGGACGTACATTGGTCCTTTCTGTATGTATCACTTCATCGCATGGACGCACATGGGTCCTTTATGCGTAAACTATGTAACAAGAGGAGACGTGCCAAGGCCACCGAAACTATGCCAGGGCTATAGAAAACCCCACTAGTTCAAGGAACATAGGGCCCGAGCTTTTGCTGGACACTTTATCTTCCCATGAACTGACCAGACTGTCCCAACTTTTGCATGTTGTCACCAACCTGGACATTGGTTTCAAAGTACTTGGACACACATCTGTCCAAGCAAACGGCCTCTTGCTTGTTCAAGTCACCTTCGCTGTAGGACTTGCTGATGCACTTGGCGTGGCATTGCTCGACCAACGAATTGAACATTCCGGTGACCATGTCCAACTCGGCCTCTGCGGCCTGGATCTTTTGCTGGGAAGAAACTTGGGGGGATCCGCCGATACCAAACATAATGTATTGTGAGGTTCGGTAGTTTGTTGCGCTCTTGAAAACTTTTTAGATTCCTGGTGCACGGGTGTGGACGCCGCACTCTTGGGGTGCCTATGCGAATGTTCGCAGCAATTGATGCTAGAAATGTATTAAGTAGAATGTCAGTAGATGTTAAATGGCAAAGCTCAGACCTCAGCGTCAGACCTCAGATCCAGGCCTCGATCCAGGCCTCGATCCAGGCCTCAGATCCAGACTCACGTCTCAGAGACTCAGACCTCAGATCCAGACTTCAGATCCAGGCCTCAGACCTCAGACTCACGCCTCAGACCTCAGACTCACGCCTCAGAGACTCAGACCTCAGTCTCACACCTGTATCTCAATATTATCACGATTCTGCTGCTTTTGATGTTAGATCCCCGGAAACGTGATTAGAACGTGTCCGCCCATGAGAATGTGCGGAGTGCCGGTAACCTCACGCACCTGGGCAAAGTCTGCAAACTTGGACGGGACGATTTGCAACTGGCCTTGGAAAATGACTATTTGCTTGCCCAACACCAGAATCTCTCCTCCCACGACGTACGCATTTGCATTCAACATAATCTCGTTGTCCAATAACTCCGCACATTGTGGGGTCACATGGTTGGAGAACTCATAGAAGTATCGCTTCAAGTACCATGTCTGCGTAGATAGATTGAGAATGGGCATGCGGAGAAGATTGGAGTTGTTCATCGTCAACAGCAACCGGATGAGCCGCGAGATATCGATCTTATCGCTGGTGTAAGGTTTAGGGTCGAAGTGTCTGAGGTAGTGATTGTAGTACCCACCCACAAAGACAAGGTACTCCAAATCTCCTTCAGTGATGATTTGTGCATTGTGATGACATGCACGCAATTCGGCCTCGCCATACTTAGGGCTATCCAATTGCTGGTCCAACCGTAGCAGCTCAACATCTTCGTCTTCATATGGCTGTTTCGGAATACCATAGTAGTCGTAGGAAAATGTTTTGAACTGGATCCAAGTATTCCGCTTGAAGGAAAACAAGAAACTATCGCCATAGACTGTGAAGTTCTCATCAACACCTCCATGGACAAGAAGGCACTTATCATCGAAACTATGCTCGGCGCAAAGTTGGTTTCTGCTCTTGCTCACCTTGGTGGCACACACTTTGGGCTGTTGAATCTTCAATGCAGCAACTGTCTCTGCTACCTTAGAGGCATCCTCATTAGGCGAATTTTCCAATAAGTTTCTGGCAGACTCTGCAGAGACGATGACGCTGGCAAAGAAGCCTCTTCTCTTTGGGATCACGCTGCTTTGTTCAATCGAAATGATGAAAGCCTCGGGGTGAAACTGTAGTGTGGAAGGCTCACTCACTATAAGTTCGAGTTTCAATAAGTCGTTCAACGCAACAAACGTTTGTCTTCCATCTGCCTCCTGTTTGGCGTAGAATCCTCCAAAAATGTACACACACACAGTGGGAATCAGAGACTTCGGGTTTTCAGGTGAAGCATTGGCCTTACTCTCATCAGTGGCTGCTGGGTTCAAAGTTTCCTCGATGGGTTCGAATGTTTGTTCTCTTCTTACTCCTGTTTTGAGTTTAAGAGACGGCTTTTCCTCGCCATCATTCTTCAGCTCAACACTAGATTGCCTGTGTACGCTACCGTCAGAACTTGAGGCTCTCAGAAAGAAGACTTCTTCTGAACCTTTGCTTCCGCTTCGGGCATCTTTGGCCGACGAAGGTTGCGAAACACTTTTGAAAGTCTCCGATTGAGAGCCCCTCAGCGACATTTTTTCTAGCTGAAACGTTGAAACAGTTGTTGAACTCAAACTAGATGCGCCGGTACTTGCATACATCTCGGGCGAGACGGGTCCCTGCTTCAAGGCAGGAGATGTGGTTTCTGACTCCGCAACTACTCGTTTCTTATGCAGCTCACTTCTTTTAGTTTGAGTCTCAACTTTGTCAATGTACTCTTTTCTCTCCACGGTCTCCTTTGTTTCTTTGGCCTCGAAGCCACCATTGAGAGCCTTAGCTCGTATCACTTGGCCAACACTAGGGCTCGGAAGTGGTGAGGGATTGGATCCATGTTTTCCACTCCGGTGAAAAAGTCGCCCGGGAATCGCTAGCATAAACTTGTGGCTTGTTTTGGAGTCGGAATCTTCAGGTGTCTTTTTGTCGGAAGATTTTGCTTTGCCAAACTTTTCTTCCTTCAATTTCAGTACCCTCGTGATTGAATGAGAGGAGCTCGCGTGAGACGAGTCTGGCGCAGGCTTCAGGAGACTGGACTGTGAAGATGGCTTTTCCCTTTGAGACGAGCTCTGTGAAGTAGGTCTTCCACCATAAGAAGATGCCTTTGAACTTGGGGGAGATTTCCGGTCATCTTCACCCAAAGTTGCGTCACGAGATACCGAAGAGAGGGAGGACAAAGTGCTTCTTTCTTTGGTGTTGTTCAAAGCATTTGTGAACTTTTCTCTTGTAGGCAAAGTCAGTTTCGATCCCCCATCAACCACAGTCTCCGAAGCTGCGCTCCGAGTTGAATAAGGATGAGACTGTAGGGATGTTGGAGACTTCATGGAATTGACAGATTTGGTGGAATTTGGCGATTTTGCAGAAACGGGAGTTGTGCTTATCGAATTGGAATGAGAAGGGGATGTTGAAACCGAGCCAGGGTATTTTAATTTAGCAGAGGGATATACCGGACCCGGCGAAGAGATTGGCACGATAGGAGAAGAAAGTTCTGTGTTGACCGAGTCCGAATTCAGGAACACTCTTTTGCCGGCTTCACAGGCATTCACGAGGCTGGAACACATAGCAAAGCCAACTTTTCCATCATAAACAAAATCTGAGTTGGAAGAAATCTTTATGTTTGAAAAGGTGAAAGTCTTGACGTCGAGAATGAACCCATGCCGGTTGACTTCAATTGATTTGTACACCATCCATCGGTTGGTCCGCAGGTCAAACTCCACCTTATCGGTGATAACCTTGAAGCCACCACAGAAAAAAATCTGAGACTCCAGAATCTGGGTTCCTGTCATGTCACAGATATCATAGGGAGACTTTGACTCGTACGTGTCGTAGTTCACATGGATGATAGTAGAGCGGGCCGGGTTGGAGGTGTGGATTCGTTTGTTGGGCACGAACATGGGCGACGTTATAAGAGCCTTATCCATGTAAGGAGGGAGCGTCGTTGCACAGTGCACAGATATATTCAGAAGGTCGGTGGAAAGCGGTATGCCCAAGGACTTCAAGCTCTTGTGGAGGTCCACCACCAACCCCCCAAAGAGATAGCTGAGCTCGCCGATCTTGAAGCTGGAGCTATAGTATGACTTGTGGGAATTGACGCTGGCCGTGTCCAACTTCCCGCCCGACAAAGACACAGCCGGAAAATGTAGCAAGCCAGAGAACGCGGAGCCATAATCATCAGAAACAAAGTCCTTCTTGACAAGCTCTTTTTCAGGAGCTTCCAAGTAGTCGGAGTCCGAGTTGCCATCGCTGGAAAGCGAGAGTTGCCTATTTCTTGTGTCGGTGCTGCCCAAGTCACGGAAAGATAAACGGCAATCGAAGTAGCGCTCCTTGGTGGAGTGCGTAGTACAGTCGTTACTTAGATGGGGAACATAGTCGAGTAAGGTAAGAACATTGTGCACGCCGTGGATCCAGTCGTCGTCATGCTTTGTGGTGAAGTCGTTGCTTTCTTCGGGGGCTTTACGGAAGGCCCCAAATGATTCATCCATGACCATTCAAAACTAAACTTGAGTGCACGCAAGGGTTGCTATTGGTTGGGTTGGGAATGCCAGTCCTGTAGAAGGAGGAAAACGGATATGGCCAGGGAGGGGGAAATGCAGTACTTTAAGGCGCACAAGGGCGGGATTGAAGAGGCCGAATTGTAGTTTGAAAGTGGGTTCGAAAAGTATAGGTGGGGGAGTAGTACATAAGACGAAGATCTGGGTGCGCCCAGCTGCGTCCTGAGCGCGCCCTGCATTGTCTTAGATACATCAGTTACTGAGACTATTGGTGCCTTTGCTCTGGCTGACAACTACAATGGGGAAGGGATGAAGATTGCAATGGGGCACAGCGGGGTGCCACGCCGCAGATCGCCATGTGGAGTGGGTATTATTGAGAGAGCGCTAGATCCGCTAATTACTGGCTGGCAACGGCGTGCACGATGACATCATTGTTGGCATGGCTAATCAATCAAATCCCCAGCATGGGTCATTTGAGTGTGGGCCACTTCGTCGTGTGGGAGGTCACGTGAGCGGTCCACGTACGGAAGCAAGCCCTTATTATAGCCGTATATCATCACGCCCTCCATGACCAAGGTGGAAATTAAAAACACCAAGGTAATCACGCCAAACGCCACAAGCGACGTCCGCCCGGGGAAGTAGTGGCCTGGAACCACCGCGAGCTTGTATGCAGAGGTGTACTTGGTGTAGAGTCGGATCATCTTGAAAAGCACGTACACACAGCCGGCAACAAAGCAGCAGATGGTGGCCACGGTGAGTAGCAACCACTCTTTGGTGGCAGCAAAGTCACTGGCAAAAAGCACCAATATGGTCAATGGCAACATACAACAGGTGAGGATGAACTCCACGGATCGTTTGTCCTGGATCATGATGACCAAGAACTGCACGGTGAAGCCCAAGAAAAAGAACAAGTCGAAGATCAAAAGACTGCGGTGGATTTGGAAAAAGGAATAGAGACGCTTGATCTCGAAACTGGCTCCGATCTTCTTGAACCTGTACCAACGCACGCTCTGCCAGAGCTGCAAGTAGATCAAGAGCACCTGCGTGACTAGCGTGGCTGCCAACACACATATGGTTGCAATGTTAGTGGCGTGCGTAGAATACAGCCATGCCTCACTGCCTGCTACGTAGAGCCTGTCGGACAACTCAAGGTACTGGATGCCGGTGTACACAAGCATGACTGCATAGAACAAGCAGAGCATCGAGAGCAACAACATGTTTTTGGAAAGGAGGCCTATCAACGTGATGATCACCTGGTATATTGCGGCAAAGATGAAGAGCGCCAAGTAGATGGACATTTCCGAGTACTTGCGGTCCTCCGAGAATTCCTTCCTGTGTTTGGTGATCACTCCGAACATAAAGGCTTCGAGCGCGAGCACTAGACATGCCGACACCACTGATACTAGTAGGAAGATCTGCAGGCCGAATCTGTAATTGGGGTCCTGCTGTTGATCGGTAGCAACAGCGTGCGACAGATGGGACTCTGGTTCAACCTTTTCCGCCTGGGGTCCGGCTTCATTCGTATTGGCCGTGTGCAGCATTATTTGCTGATCACCAAAGACACCAATCAGTTCCTGAGAAGAGAGAGACGCATTGCTGATCATGGCATGGGCGTGGGGCGTTCGATGGGTGACACGTTCTGTTATTTCCTCATCTGACAGGATCAGAGCCGCTGCCATGGAGGAGTAATATTGGCGGAATTCGTCGGGGTTATTTAGCTCGGCCATTCCTGGAGCTTCGCTTAACGAGGTGTTCGGCCTGACTATGGTAGACGAGCGATTTTAGTACGTGCTGAAAGCTGCACCGCAAAAGATTGTAGGAAAATTCGGGATCAGCTGAAGTCCCAGGGGAAATGCCGCTCGCTTTATGGGTGCAAATCTATTGCTGAAAGTTGAGCGTCGGGCGTCAGGCGTCTGGTGTCTGGCTTAGCGAAAGATGAGACGATGACGTCGCACACCCAGCGCCGTGCCCCGGATTCACCGTGCAGGCGTGTATGTAGAGAGCCATCATCACGCGAGCCCAATGCGCCCCTCTGACTAGCGGGCCGCATGATCTGTACAGATAAAGCGAGGGTTTGACGTTGCGTCATTGAAGTTGGCATGACGTGGGGCTATTTTTAGAGTGGGCTTCCGCAATGGCTTTGGACTCTTGGGTCGTCTGGAGTCGCTTCGAGTTTGGGTTAGTGCGTGCACTCCTTGGTGACGGATGCGGCAATTGATTAGAGTTGAATGCGGCAATACACTTGAATGCGGCAACTTTCCACTAAGAGCGGATCCGCTCCACAGGGATTTGGGGACTAGACACGATCGTTGATTTGGTCCGG
Organism: Metschnikowia cubensis; assembly: GCA_002374405.1. NCBI lineage: Eukaryota > Fungi > Ascomycota > Pichiomycetes > Serinales > Metschnikowiaceae > Metschnikowia > Metschnikowia cubensis. The sequence continues at coordinate 11,376 of NKZA01000047.1, forward strand.
TGTTTCTTTTTGGCTTTGGACTTACCCTGGAGTGGCCGGCTTGATCCTTATACTAAGCAGTCCATGGAAACTACTCATTTAGTATACATGCTACAGGGTATAGCTGGTGCTGGTCGCATAGCTCCCCCTTTTTTCCCTCAGACGTTTGCTTGATAGCCTGAACCGTTCCTCACTTCCATCCAGTCATGTTGCACCCAGTTCCCAGTACACACCGGCGGGTTCCCCAACCGCCCTCTCACAACCCATCATAGTCGCCCACTCGCTCTTCCTTCACACCCAAGGCCTCCTCAGACAAGTCCAACCACGTAACCGAAGCGAACGCCTCCTGCTTTTCGCTGGCCGCCTTCAAATCGTCAAACTTACTCTCCAACACTAGCAAACATATCGCATCGTAGCCTCCCGCACCGGGAACCACTCCACCCAAGCACCCCGGGAGGGAATTGCATTTGTCGAGCAAAACGGTTTGCTCTTTGGGTTCAACGTCGGCTCCGGAGCTTAGTGTTAGCAGCTGGAGACCGCGTCTAATGTCTTTGATAGTGTCCAGGAGCGGCTCAAAGAGCTCCTTCTCCGCATTCTGTGCATATCGAAGCGAGTCTTCGTGGTAGATGGTCCAGAGGTTATCCAACTCACGTATAAAGCTTTCGTTTGCCTTTTCAAGGAATTCATATATGTCCGCGCTCTTGGGGTCTTCCTGCTTCCACTTCAAAACGCGGGACACCAACTTGGGTGTTTCGGAACCCCCGTTGACATCCCCCATAAGGAACTTGATTCCAGGAGGCAATGCACATTGCAAATGCTTGAAGGTCCAGTCCAGATTGGCGACCTTTTGCACCTCAACGCAGTAGTCCTGTGTTAGCTGGCGTCCAAGAAGATGGTCAATGACTTCGGGCCGGAACCGCCTGTATACAATCGACCCGTAAATGGCTGCAGCCACATCAAACCCCGAGCCTATTTTCCCCTGTGCATCGCAGTGAGCGATTTGAGCAAGGTTATGAGCCACGTCCACCACGCGCTCGCCAGCTGGGTTGATGAAGGCCCGAAGAAGTGCCATCGTCACAACAGATACGAGCCCTGCAGACAGACCCATGCCGGTCTTGGGCACCTGTTCTATCGGTTTCGTATGGTAAAGAAAATGTCTCTTCCCATTCAGCGACACCCTCGGCAACGTGTTCTCCTGTGTATGGTATCCGGGGTCGGAGAAGAGGGTCATTTCAATCCGGAACGGGCGCGTCGGACAGAGGTACGCGAGAACTGCCTTGAGCGTTGCATCCAAAAAGGGGTTCTTCAGACCCGATTTCTCAACCACCGGGACTCCTTTATTAGTTGTTATTGTGTACTTCCAGGACCCGCCAAATTGAGGAGATTCCACCGACACCGTGGACTCATGTGTTGGTTCGTAGATGTCCACCCGAGCGTGCATTCTGCTGGAGAGGGCAGTCACATACGCATTATACTTCGGGTCAAGCACCAAGTAGCCTCCGGCCATCATGGCCTTTCCGGGCGCACTGAACACGCGTGAGATTACTGGTTTGGGGTTGGCCTTGGAGTCTCCCATAGGGCTGAGGAATCTTTGGGGACTTGTGCAGCGCATTGAGGTCGCTGGCAAGTGGTGATCGTCTTCTCGCGTCACGTGAGCTGCTCGGCCGCCGCATTCGCGCTCAGTCTGTTAGGCCGATACTTTAATTACTGTCTGCACCATAGCCAAGACTGGGTACCAAAGGTGACGTGTCCATATGTCTTCCTCCAATACGGCCACGCTGCCAGACGCTCAAGCTTTGAGAAATACCAGAATCATTGGCATTATTGGCTTGGGCGATATGGGTGCAATGTACGCAGAGCGCTTCTCCAAGGCCGGCTGGAGGGTGATAGGGTCCGATAGAGAGGACCGCTTCGAGGAAACGAAGGCGAAGTTCCTCCACTCGCTGCTTGAAGTGTTGCCTTCGGGCCATCACGTGTCGAGACTTGCTGATTATGTCATCTATAGTGTGGAGGCCGAAAACATCGCCACGATCGTCAAAACCTATGGGCCTTCCACCAAAGTGGGGGCTATTGTGGGGGGCCAGACTTCTTGCAAGAACCCGGAGATTCGTGCTTTGGAAGAATACATGCCTGAGGATGTGGACATCATCTCTTTGCACTCTTTGCATGGGCCCAAAGTGGACCCTACAGGCCAGCCCTTGGTGCTCATCAACCACAGAGCCAAGGAGGAGAATACGCTCTTTATCAAAGAGTTGGTTTCCTGTCTCAATTCAAGAATCGTGGAGTTGTCTGCTGCTGAGCATGACCGTATTACTGCTGATACGCAGGCGGTGACTCATGCCGCATTTTTGTCCATGGGGGTTGCTTGGAAGGAGATCAACCAATACCCCTGGAAAACACCCAAGTGGACCGGAGGCATGGAAAACGCCAAGATTAACATCTCCATGCGCATCTATGCCAACAAATGGCATGTCTACGCTGGTCTTGCCATCACCAATCCCTCGGCCCATGGACAGGTGCTTCAATATGCAAAATCTGCCAACGACCTCTTTTCCCTCATGATCGAAGGAAAGAAAGAAGAGTTGAAGGCACGTTTGTATGAGGCCAAGGAGTTTGTTTTCCGCCACAACCCGGAGCTCTTACTTGATGATACTATTTTGGAGAAGTTCTCTTTGGGCAAGGTGCCGCCCAATATGCAACAACAACCCAACTCACACTTATCGTTATTGGCTATAGTGGATAGTTGGCACAAATTGGGCATTATTCCATATGAACACATGATCTGCTCCACCCCATTGTTCCGGATCTTCTTGGGGGTCACCGAATACCTTTTCTGTGCTCCAGACCTACTAGACACATGCATTGAAGTTGCGGTTCTGGACCCTTCTTTCCGCAGAGATGACTTGGAGTTTACTTTTGCAGCTCGCAGATGGGCAGAGATTATCGCTAGAGGAGATTACAGATTGTACGAAAAAACGTTCAATGACACACAGGCCTTCTTCCAACACATGATAGCAGAGGCCAATGTCATTGGGAACGAAATGATCAAGACCATTCTACAGAGGGTCAAGGAAAGAGAGACCAACAGCAATTAACGTGGATAGGCGACATTGCTACGAAATGCCGTTGGTGTGACTTGTTAGTTTGGCACGTATAGACATAACAGAGTATTGCTCATGTTATATAGATTGTAAGTTTGCTAGAATACTTTCGATTAATGTGCCGTGTAAAAATGCATACTCAACGATACTTTGCGTCAATAAGAAACCAGGTCTGAGAAGTGGCTTAGCCATTTCGAAAATTCTAACTGCTTCGAATTGCCTCGAATTATGCTTCAATAAGTGTCTCGATAGCTTCGAGTTTATAACTGCTCATCCTTGATAACATCCATCAACCAATCCAAACCCTCGGTCAAGCCCTCGCCCTTAATAGCACTGGACGCAACAATACTCCAACTGCGGTCCTTCAAATCCGTCAAGCAGAGAGCCTCAGACACCTCGGCAGCGCTCAACGCATCCACCTGGTCCTGTTTATTGGCAAACACCAAGAGAGCGCTATCTAGCAACTCCTCCTCTTTAAGCATCATGTGCAACTCCTTGCATGCTACAGCAATACGGTCTTTGTCGGTAGAATCCACCACAAAAATCACAGCAGCCGTGTTGGTGTAGTAGCACCTCCAGTAGGGCCGGATAGACGTTTGGCCACCCAAGTCCCAAATGTTCAATGTCAAGTTCTTGTACTTCAAAGTCTCCACGTTGAAACCGATGGTGGGCTTGGTGGTCACCACCTCACCCATCTGTAATCTATAGAGAATCGTGGTCTTTCCGGCACCATCCAAGCCTAGAATAAGAATGCGGACTTCCTTTTGGGAACCCCAGAGTTTCAGGAAGATGCTGGAGAAACTGATGACTTGTCCCATGGCGTCCAGTTAAAGTTGATCAAGCCCGCTGACTAAGGGTGAGTGGAGCCTATAAAATTGGCCCTCTATTGAATGAAATGTGATCTGCTCCAACAGCAAAAAAAAAATGGCTCTGCAAAGGGCTCTCAAATTCCCACACTGGTCTTGTTGTGAATAATTAGTCAGACAGCGTTTGGGACAGAAACATGTGAAGCGTGCTAACGGATTGGGGCGCGCACGTCCCCAGGCCCGCTCCCTCGGTGGCTCCGGCTGCGAAAGCCACCACTCGCCTCCTCTAAGCCCACCTCTGAAGGCTGTTTTTTGGCTGCCATTCAAACCAGCGCCACGAATGTTTCGTACTACTTTGCACATTCTTTCCGAGCAACCACTTTGATTAGAATTGGATATTCTGAAGTGTCAAGTTTGGATTGTTGCCTGATGTGTGGTATGTTTGTGTGATTGGTGATTGTTTATGGAGTGATTGGTGATTGTTTATGGAGGGTTTGGTGATTGTTTTTGGAGTGATTGGTGATTGTTTTTGGAGTGATTGGTGATTGTTTTTGGAGTGTTTGGTGATTGTTTTTGGAGTGTTTGGTGATTGTTTATGGTGTGTTTGGTGATTGTTTTTGGAGGGTTTGGTGATTGGTGATTGGTGCCCTGCAATACAATCAAGGGTCAAGACGGACCGAACAGAAGTGTAAGGGGTACGAAGCTTTGAATTATTTCTTTAATTTCGCTAGTTGAACCGTTCTATCGCGCGGATTTGGATGGTTGAAAACCCTGGATAAGGTGATCCATGGCCAATGTATAGACGGTTTTTATACTTTCTTTTCCTTGGCTACCGTGTAAATCTCTTATTGGTCCATAGTTCTACATCGACGTAAAGTGCAAATAAAAACGCAGATTGGTTCACGGTACGGCCTGTTCTCAACTTTGCCGAAATCCACCACATTGTTGAGAAACAGCTCCGCAGAGAAAGTTGGACTAATACTCCAACGGTTTCACAATGGTTTCACAAATGTTTCAGACTATGCACGGGTGTTTCAGAATATGCAGGGGTGGTTCAGACTATGCACGGGTGTTTCAGAATATGCCCATTTTTCATATCACGTATATCAGAAACAAGAAAAATTCACATCATAGACCTTGTTTTCTCTTGTGTGGGCTCCTCCACTGGAACCTGCACACAGCGCTGCGTGCCTCATACCCGCAACCCCTCTACTTAACTGCCTACCCCTCCACTAACGTACTACTTACACTATTAACCTGGAACACTCGCCACATAAAAAGTTCCGTTCTACATTGCCCACCACTACAAACCACACTTCGGTCCCACCAAGCTCGCTGCACACTACATTGGCCCCAACCAAGACCCACCATGGAACCTAGAGGCATCTTAAGAAATAAGGAGGAGAAGCAGAAGCAGGCCCGTGGCGAAGAGGACTTCGACCGCCAGGAGGTGATCAGAAACACAAAGCTAAATGCACAGTTGGCGCTGGAGTCCAGTGCCGGCGATGCAATCAGAGCCAAGTTGGCCAAGCAGAGGTCCAATCTGGTCAACCACTCCATAGACCCCAGCCAGGTGGTTGCAGATGAAAAGGCCAAGCATGACCATCTTAAGTGGGACGAAATCAACTTGTACAAAACAGAACAAGAAAAGGCCGCCACCATGAAGATAGATGAGCCCAAGACCCCCTATGAGGGCGGCTTCAATCCCAAGGGGGAGTACTACCGAGAAGACGACGATGACGACGACCAGTCGATCCCTGATTTCTCGCTTGGCGAAAGCCAGTATGATTCATTTGGCGACGTGGGCCAATCGATGAATGGAGGCGAAGTAATTGCAAACCCGGACCTAAGAGAGGATTCCGAGCCGGACGAGAAGCCGTTGCTGGCTGAGGAAAGACACAAGAAGTTTGAGCAGATGAGAAAGGCCCATTATCACAACGCAGCCAAGCCGCTTCACCACGAAGAGGCCTCTGAGGGAGCCTCAGGAACCTCAGGAGCATCCGACGATTAAGCGCACCTCAAGTCTCGTTCAGATCCCTTGGTCCATTGCCTACAGATATACTGACGTCATCTACTCAAAATGATAGTCGTACGAATTGAATTCTCTCCCGTAGATATCTAAGAGAAGTACTTCAACCGGGAAGCAGACAAGCCAGCACCCACCAATTCGGCAGCAACGGCAGTGAAGGCAGCCTTCACGTCAGCAGGCTCTCCCGAAACCTTTCCAGCCAAGCTGGCCAACTGCTCATCGTTCAACTCATCAACAATGATCAGAATATCCAACTCAACGGCATCGGCCTTGTCCTCATCTCCAAAGTAGGCCTTCTCTTTACCAGCAGCCCTGATCAACCTCTTGTTCTTCTTTCTGGCAGTCTTGGCAGCCTCCTTTGCCTTCTTGGAGTCGGCCTTGGCAATGATAGCCTCCTCCTCGGCCTTCTTCTTGGCAGCCTCCTCAGCAGCCTTCTTCTCAGCAGCAGCTCTGGTTCCAGCCTCCTTCTCCCACTTGATTCTCTCCTTCTCCTTCTTAGCGGCGTCCTTGAAAGCCTTGAGTCTAGGGTCCTCGGATTGAGCACGTTGCACCATCTCGATAATGTTCTTGTTGTCCTCCTGCTTCAACTTCTTTCTATTGGAGATGTTCTTACGCTCGATGTAACGCTTGTGGTCTCTGTTGGCAGTATCATCGGGCACATCGTCGTCCTTGAACTCGAAGGTCTTCCACGAGTCGAACGAGCCCCAGAACTTGTAGAAGGCATCGATCTCTTCCTTGGTAGCATCACTACCTCCCAATTTAGGAACCGGCTGCTTCTTCGAGAAGTGGGCATTGGTCTCGAACACAGGACCCCAGGCCTCGTAGAAGTCGTAGGTGGATTTAGGTGCAGGTGGCTTGACCGTGGCGTTCTCGTCCACCGAGTCGAACTGTTGTCTCTTGGTCTTGTCCATCAACACCTCGAAAGCCTTCTGGATGATCTTGAAAAACCCGTCCTGGTCCAAACCTCCAGCTGCAGACTTCTTGTCTGGATGGTGCTTCAACACTTGCTTTCTGTGGGCTCTCCTCAATTGGTCTTCAGTGGCCTTCCATCTCAAGTGGGAAAGTCCCAACACAGCATACAAGTCGGCGGTCTTCCATTCTCTGGGGTCGTGTGCCAACAAGTCCTCGGATTGCTCCTCGTCTCCCAAGTCTGCATCTTCATCCTCCTCGATTTGCTTGACGTTTTTCTCGGCCTCCAAGATCTCAAACTCCGACCACGTGTGGCCTCTTAACGTTCTGGTGGCATGGGCCAAGAAGTATCTTCCCACAGGCTCGATGGGGCGGCGCACGGGCTCAGTGTACATCTTGACCGACTCAAAGGCGGGGGTTTTAGAACCCTGGAGGGATGGCAAAACAATCGACATGGTGTGATGGGGAGGGAAGAAGAGAAGTTTTCCGCTCTTGGGCTTTCGCATCTTGATGGGTCACGTGCCCGACGTTTGCCACTTTATATGCAGGCACCCGTGCTTTTATTCTATTGTGTGATATCCAGAGTTATTGCCCGTTGATTTTAATGGTGCTGTGTTTACTCCTGTATTGGGGCTATATACGTATATTATATAAAGATTTTGCAGTGCTTCGTTTTGCAGTGCTTCGTTTTGCAGTGCTTCGTTTTGCAGTGCTTCGTTTTGCAGTTATTGATGGGGATTGTTTCTGGATACGGTGCTCTGCGAATTGAATCGGTGAGATGGATTTGAATGGCACATGGGCGAAAGATACATTGCTCGATTTACATGACTGCGGTTCTGTGCCTATGGAGCCATTGAAAACGTAGCAGATCCCGTGAGCCTTTTTAAATTGGCCAAGTTGGTCGAAGACACGTTTCTAGAGTTGGACGGTGACGAACTGTTGGAGGAGTGGTGCGATCCGCTTCCTCGCAAGTTGAACGAGCTGGAACCTCTCGACAAGAACGACCTGTTTCTGCTGCTGCTCAAATTGGAGGGCACTACCGGCTTGTTGTTTTCTTCGTACCGCCGGTTGACTTCAGTAAGGTCAATCTGGGACCCTGGCAAAGGTGGCATGTATGCTGGGGAGAGTGTGTCATCGACATGGCTCTTCATGGCTTCTGAGTAAGAAGGAACCCTGGACAATTTGGCTCCGTTCACGCTCATGTCTGACGCTGTCCGTGACAAGTGCACCGGAGAGCTCTGGCCTGGAGAAACCAATTCATGGTGCTGGTTACCACTGTAGTGGCTGCTATGCTGAGATAATGGTGGACGTGCACGAGTAAAGTAGTCTCCGGCTTCCGAGTCGTCCTCAAGGTTGAAGGTGGCTCTTCCTGGCGTAGGTGCTCGGCTGCCTCCTTCCAAGTTCTCTTGGAGTTGTCTTTGAATAGACAATTGCCTCAAGTTCTCCGACAACTTGGCGGTGTCAATGGCAGACATGGAGAACTGCAGCATGTCACCACCAGTGGTAGGCCTGTCGGAGCGAGAGTAAAGCGATCTTGGGGTCTGGGCCCCAGAGCTGATGGGCGACTCCATGGGCGACACATCTGTCCACAACTTGTCAAGCACACGTTGTTCATACATCGGAGGAGCGACGAGGCCTGTGAATGAAGAGGCCGAGTGATGGTTGGATCTCAAAGCCCCGCCGCTTTCTCCACTGGTACCGGACACAATGTCATCAGGGTTGTTCTGAGATGCCATACTGGAGTTGAAGAAGATGTCTTCTTCGTGATACTCCGTGGATTCATCATTGTCGTCATCGTCATCCGCACGGGCCTTGACTCCCACGAAGGGCGAAATGAAGAGCTGCACCGGCAAAGAAGCACGCAACTCAGACGTATGGCCATCAGGGTTCTTCAAGCCTATGGTGAACTTGAGCTTGTGACGGACCTTCAAATGCGTCTGGATGTCACAGTCCTGGGTGCAATTGGAGAGGTTTGGAGGAACTCGCAAGAATGTAGTCACCTCCCATTTATCCATCTGGAAGTTTGGATCATCCTCACGTGGGGCAGGAATGGACTTCTCGCACACTGTGCGCTCACCGGTGTGGGGTGGAGGTAGATACCCCACATACGAGTACATCTCAACGAGCGACATGGAAATAGCACCAAGTTGCAAGCCCTTGAGAAGAGGCACAAGCATAAAGCTCACAGGGGTGCCGGACCCAATAGCAATGGCCTTGGACGGCACACTAAGCGAGTATTCCACCTTTTTGGGCCAGGTGTTATCCACGGCCATTGTTTCGGACAACTCAACGGAATCCGTAGTCATTGTCCTGACCACACGCACATGTTTTTTGGTGACCATGGGGTTGTGGAACTTTCCACGGTCAATGGTGGCCTCCAACTTGTAAATAACATTTCCTCCGGGTAAACCCTCCACGGATTCCGGCATGTTTCCCGGCAAGATAGCATGGAAAGGGATCTCATAGTTGCCCAGCACCAAAATGTGGTTTTGCTTAGAGGAGACGCTGGTGGAGGACAGGTTCAGGGTCGGAGCATGGGAGTTGAGATGCGATAAAGAAGTAGATGACATGGAGCGCAAGGAGAAGCCCAAGTTCTTAAGTGACGTGGTGGAACCCTTGAGCGAGTGGGTTTTGGTCAAAGGAGGCGATGAAGTGGTCGGGGCTGGCGAGTTCAGAATAGGCTGCAGAGAGCCCTGGGCCTGCGAGGTGTTGGTGTACATATTGTTCAAGTACTTGGAGAAGTCGGCGGTGTTCCACACGTACTCGTAGATCTTCTTTTCAAAGCGGGCCGGACGGTTGCTGGTCTTGATGGTGTTATCATATTGGAGTCGGAGTGAGCCGTATAGACGCAACGAGATCTTTTTGATGGAGATTGGTTCGGTCACCGACAAGACGATTTTGCCCTGGATGAAGGTGGATGCGGCAGTATGTTCAGAGCCCTTCAAGATCACCACATCATGGTCCATGTTTTTAAGGCGGATCTCGAAAAGAGCGGTCAGCTTCCTGCTTTTGGACATGGCGGCGAGAGGCGAGGACTATAGCGGGGAGGCGAGAGAGGCTGTGTGGTATAGAAGTAGAGCAAAGGTAGGAAGCGAGAAGTGGTGTGGAACGGAAGGGGATATGGGGGTGGTGGTAGATATGGGGTATGTTTGTGGGTGGAATCTCGGAAAATCTGATAGAGCGAGAAAAAAGCGCCGATTGTCATGCATAGATGGGCCGGGACAAAGCAAGGCTGAACGCAGTGCTGAGGCCAAAGGGGGACATTGGAGAGAGTGTATTTAGTGAGGGAAAGGGGGGGGGAGGGGCAGGAGCGTCCAATGTATTACAGAGACTACGGGGTTCATACATATGAGATGCTTGGTAGAGCAGAAGTGTTCCGAAACGAATCCTAGGGAAAAAGCAACGTTGTATTACACACAGGCAAATCGGGTTGCGAAGTAGAGACTTCGGAAAAACTGCTTCATGGTGTGGTAGGCGCACGACCCTGGAGATAACGGTGACGTGGTAGGGGATTATAGAGGGTAGTGGTGAGTCGGGAGAGTATGTTAATAAGGTTGTGTGGGGTTTATGGTGTGGTGTGGTGTATGGTTTATGGTATGGTTTATGGTTTATGGTTTGGTTTATGGTTTATGCTATGGTTTATGGTGTGTGGTTTATGGTGTGTGGTTTATGGTGTGTGGTTTATGGTTTGGTGTATGGTTTATGGTTTGGTGTATGGTTTGGTGTATGGTTTGGTGTATGGTTTGGTGTATGGTGGACCAGTGTTCAAACTATTCAAATGAGCGCAGCAAAATGTTTCGCAATCCTTTGCTCCGCTCGCTCAGTCTTTCAAACTAATGGCATAATGCTTCACACCAACTTTATTTAAAATTCAATGGATGAAAGGTTGAACCTGCAGGATTGTCTGAGATGTAATAAATTTAGGAGTCTTGCAAAAATCATCAAGGGCCAAACGGACAACTGAACTAGAGGTATGAAGCGTTTTGAATTATTGGTTTGTTTAATTTTCTAGTGTTTAAATTGTTTATCGCGCAGGTTTGAATAGTTTTAAGAAATACTGGATGTCAAAAAGTTTTGTACTTATGATTTAAAAAATGCTAAGAATCAAGGATTGGAAATACACTGTTTAACGAAGTCTTGAATAAATGTTCGAAACAGTAACTTTTGAATTATGGTTTCTTAATTTTGCTAGGGTTTGAATCATTTCGAACCACTGGGGCATTAGGTTAGATTTTAACTTGGCTTAATAAATTCTTATCTATTAATGCATTATCTATCCTGGTGTTTAATAGTACCTTATCCAGTCGAGAGCCGTAGATTAGTTTGTGTATCAGTTTAGTGTATCAGTTTAGTACCAGTTTAGTATACCAGTTCAGTGTATCAGTTTAGTACAGTGTTTTTCAAAACTATTCGAACCCACCGATAAAAAGATTCAAACCACACTAGCAAATTATACAAACCAATAATTCAAAGAGTTTCCCACCCGTCACACTTCAGTTCCGTCCGTCTTAACCCTTGATGAATATTGCAAGACTCCTGAATTTATTATAAGAAAACATTCTGGATCTAACACTTCAGAATCTTGAATTCTAATGAAAGTTGGTGTTAACATTTGGTTTAAAAGATTGTGCGGAGGAGTACGGACCATTTTGCCGAGTTGGTTTGAATGGTTTTCAGAAACACTGTATACCAGTTTAGTGTATCAGTTTAGTGTACCAGTTTAGTGTATCAGTTAGTGTATCAGTTTAGTGTACCAGTTTAGTGTACCAGTTTAGTGTACCAGTGTAGTATACCAAGAACAGTTTAGTAGTGCAGAGTTGTAGTATACCAAGAACAGTTTAGTAGTGCAGAGTTGTAGTATACCAAGAACAGTTTAGTAGTACCGTGGAGTTTTTGATATACCATATATTAAGGTTGTATGAGGTATGGTTCTATGGGGTATGGTTGTATGGGGTATGGTTGTATGGGGTATGGTTGTATGGTCTGGTACGATGGAGTATGGTTTTATGGTCTGGTACGATGGAGTATGGTTTTATGGTCTGGTACGATGGAGTATGGTTCTATGGAGTATGGTTCTATGGGGTATGGTTCTATGGTCTGGTACGATGGTACGGTGTGCAGCCTTTATAGGTTATGAGTAGCTAGGGACGCTCGGGCGTCTCCCAAAAAGTGTGCGTCAAAGTAACCTTACGAAGCGACAGCCTTGCAACAAGCGCAACTAGTAGTCCCAGCCCCATGTTTTCGTGGGCTCTCGTTGTGCCTGTGCCTGAGATAGCACCATTGTGAGGCACATGTACAAGGTGCGAAAACACCGAAATCTCCCACTTTACCGGTCGCGCGTCAGGTGGCAGGTGTAGCAGGCCATTGTTTGCAAAACTAATAGTACGACGGAATAATCAACACGCCGTTTGCATTGAACGGCTTTAAATCCATCACCCATGCAGCTCAATCCCATCACCCATGCAGCTCAATCCCATCACCCATGCAGCTCAATCCCATCACCCGTGCAGCTCAATCCCATCACCCGTGCAGCACGTTGCATATCTATACAAGTGTACTACGAGCACTCACCATGGTTTCCCAGGCCGGCAGATAGACCCAGGGAGCGTCGGGTCTGCTGGCGAAGGCAGGTCTCGGCCAGTTTTTTAGGGGAGCGCAAATCTATTTAAGGCCAACAATGCACTTTGCCTCCTCCTTTAGTTTTCCGAGAAAACTGAGAAAACTTTAAGTTGCACTGTGGGCCGTCCTCGACCATATGGCAGTGTGTAGAACAGTGTAGAATGGTACAGTATGTGGCACAGTATGTGATACAGTATGTGATACAGTGTGTAGAATGTCACAGTATGTAGAATGTCAAATGAGGCAGTATCCAACATGGCATCTGTATCCAACATGGCAAATGACACATTGCGTAGGAGCCCAGGGCACACACACAAGCGGGCACACAGCAGGACAGTAGTTGCTGGGCTGGCAAGCGAGTCCCTGAAACGCCGGCAAATCCGCGTCTCAAGACGTGAAACACCCTCCAACCGGCATACGTGGTGTTCCAGAACGGAACGTGCCTGAAAAAAGTGGCTGGCTCAAGGTCGCGTTGGATGGAAATCGGCCGGGGTGCAGGCCAAGCCGCGTTTTGGTGGCATTGAAAGTAGCGCGCGTGCGTCTGGCGCGCAGCATTTCGCGCGGCACACTTCTGGTTTCGCTTCCATTTATTCTAAAAAGAGACTCTCGCAGCACAAAGCAATGCCTCACGTGCGCGGCCCTCTCAACTGCTGGCTAACTGAACTGATTAGTCTCGACCCCATTGAGGGCTAACATTCTAGCCTGACGCCTTGCTTTTATATATAACAAACACTTAGTCAGGCCCCTGAAAGTTTTTCTTCTTTTTCCTGCTGTTCCCTTTCTTGCTCCCATTCTTGGCTTCAAGTTTTTCTTGCATTTCATCTTGCATCCTCTGCTTATCTTCAGACGGTAGGGCCCCGGGATTCCTCTCCACTTTCACTTGGTATCGATCCATTTCCACTCCTTTACTCCCCTTGTCTCCTGCTTCCGGCCCTCCCCCTTTCCCAAGCCGTCCTTCTTGTGTTTGTCCGCTCGATAGCATGCACAATCCCTTTAATCCCAACGCTAACGTCCCGGATCAAAATGACTCCCTTCTACGCCCTCGTCTTGGCTTGTCTCTGTCGGCGAGATCCTTGAAAAGGGCCAAATCCGTCAGGGATGCTTTCCCGCCCTGCATTCCCAAACGCACCACCTCCTTGCTGTCCTATCAAGAGTCTAGAAGAAAACACCTGTCCCAGCTTCGGGTGTTGTCCAGGCAACGTACTGCCGATATGGACTTGGGCTCTGCTGGCTGCTTAGACTCCGCTCAATGTGACACTCCCACCGACACCGACTCCACCTTTGACTTCACCAACACTTCCGACACGGAGTCCTTGCCGGACTTGTCGGACTGCAACTCCAGTCCTGCTTCGCTACAGAGTGCCATCACTCCCACCAAATGTCCCAGCTCGCAGTTCTTTGACAATATCAATGCATCCGTGGAGGTCCGCAAACGCTTGTTCCAGAAGGAGGTCAATGCAAACTGCACCCTTCTTTCCGACCCGGACGCCCCGGACATTCCATCTTTCAGTTCTCGCGCATCTATAGATGTTGCTTATAATCCTTTCGTGACTCCCACCAAGTCCACCCTATCTATCCAGGAGCTCTGCTCCACTCGCTCCGAAGAGCACGAGGAACCTGACGCACCTAAACCCACCCATGCCATATTCTCCATCCCGGAGCTAGTCTATAAAATCATCGAGTACGCGGATGCTCAGTATACTCTGGTTCCCAAGGAAACCTCGCCTATTAGACGCAGCCAGAACCGGGCACAGCCCAAACCCTCTGCGGCCCCACAGCTTGCATCCGAAGGGCCCCTGATCATGCATAGCTGCTTACTTGTCAATAAGCTCTTCAACAAAGCCGCACGCGAGATCATGAGTTCTCGGGTTTTCTTTTCCAACGAGGAAAGCTTCAAAAAATTCAGCCAGAACGATGCAGCATACTTCCAAGCATTCAAGCCACGCACGTGTGTGTTCAATAAGCTATTCTACGCCAAACAAGCCAACCTCGAACGCGTGGCTTCGTCTTTAAACTGCACGGAAATGGAGTGGCTCGAAATCTTCATGTGCCCTAAACTCAAGCCTCCGTCGAGCTTTTTCAACTCGTCGCTCAAGACGTTGGTGGTCACGGGATCCAAGGTATTCGACGATGAGCTCCTCACGCTCGTGGCAGAGAGATGCCCCAACTTGGAGGTGGTGGATGTACGAGCTAGCGAGTTGATTACAGACTGCGGCATCTATGCGCTTGCCAAGCGGTGCCGTCGGCTTCGCAGCATCAACTTTGGGCGCAAGCGCAAGGGCCACTTGATCACCGACCACAGCATTCTTCCCCTCGTCAGCAACAACCCATGTTTGCAAACGGTGGGGTTGGCCGGGTGTTTTGTGACGGACCGGGCCGTGTGGGAAATTGCCGTCAATTGCGGCATGTACTTGGAGAGACTCTCGCTCAATAGCTGTCCCTACATCAGCAACCAGTCGCTCCCAGCCATCCTCAGCCACAACCTCACGCCCAAACTCTCGGTACTTGAAATCAAGTACATCGAGAACATCACCAACTTCGACCCCATCGTCAACTTCAAAAGAAGACAGATCTCCAACGGCATCGTGATGTTGATTGAGACCTGCGACACGCTCCTAGCCCGGCTCCGTGACTGCGAGCTCAAGATGGACAGTGTGATTTCGCAACGCATTTTCCGAGACATTTCTGAGTGGGCCAACTCGCCTGAGGACGACGACCGCTCTTACCTAATGCTCCGAGCAGCCCGTACCAGCGTAAACTAATGCATATATTCCAACTACGATGTAGGTTCAAGCAGGGCCTGGCTCATAAACAGGCTCTTTGGTGAATTAGTAGGTGGATATTTTGGACATTTCAGTGAGTGTTCTAGGCTTATTTAGAGTTGCTTAGAGTTGCTTAGAGTTGCTTAGAGTTCCTTGGAGTTGCTTGGAGTTCCTTAGAGTTGCTTAGAGTTCCTTGGAGTTGCTTGGAGTTCCTTAGAGTTCCTTAGAGTTGCTTAGAGTTGCTTGGAGTTCCTTAGAGTTCCTTAGAGTTCCTTAGAGTTCCTTAGAGTTCCTTAGAGTTGCTTAGAGTTCCTCAGACTTCCTCAAAGTTCCTTAGACTGCATTAGATGTGTGTACTGTTGAACTTCTAAGATGTGCTGACCCGTAGTAGGTAATATGTTACCTGCAGTACCAAGTGGAAAGCTGATAAGGTTCCGAGGAACAGATGAGTGCATAGTAATTTGTATCCGGGTCTTGGCGTCAGGAGTCGTCAGGTTTGACTTTAGACAAGGTTTTACCAAGTTGCAGGAGCAAGGAGTCCAAGGAATCCCAAGTATATACAGTTTTCAAAACTATTGAAACGAGCGCAAAACAATTCAAACTACAGTGTTTTTGAAAATCATTCAAACTAACACAGCAAAATGTTTCGTACTATTTGGCACAATCTTTCAAACCAAATGTTCACACCAACTTTTATTAGAATTCATTGTGATGAAATGTTAATCTGGAAATTGCCTTATATGTAATAGATTTAGGAGTCTTACGTTAGTAGTCAACGGTTAAGACGGAGGAATTGAAGTGTGACGGGTGGGACTCTTTAAATTATTGGTTTGTATAAATTGCCAGTGTGGTTTGAATTGTTTTAAGAAATACTGTAATTTAAAGAGTTTCGTACCCCTTCACTCCAGTTCCGTCCGTCTCAACCCTTGACAATTTTTATATTAATTTTGCAAGACTTCTGAATTTATTAAATATAACACATGATTCCAGATTCAACATTTCAGAATATTGAATTTTGATTAAAGTGGTGTGAAACACTACCATTTGGGTTTTAAAGACTGCGAAGGAGTACGAAACATTTTGCTGCGCTGGTTTGAATAGTTCAAAAAACGTGTATAACAACCATTCAAAAAACCCTCACAGCTTTCAAAGCATGACGTAATGTTTTAGAATAACTTTAGTAAAATTCATTATTCTAAAATGTAAATCTAGAGGATTGTCTCATGTAGTACAGTGTTTTTCAAAACTATTCAAACTAACGCAGAAAAATTAAACAAACCAATGATTGAAAAATCTTCGTCCCTCTGTCTTTCAAACCATGGCGTAATGTTTTCACCAACTTTAATAAAATTCATTATTTTAAAATCTTACAGTGTTTTTTGAAACTATTCAAACCACCGCAGCAAAATGTTTCGTACCCTTTCGACCAATCTTTCAAACCAAATGTTCACACCAACTTTCATTAGAATTCAAGATTCTGAAATGTTGAATCTGGAATCATGTCTTATATTTAATAAATTCAGGAGTCTTGCAATAGTAGTCAGGACTCAAAACCGAAAGGAACTGGAGTGAAGGGTACGATACTTTTTGAATTATTGGTTTGTTTACTTTGCTAGTGTCGTTTGAATCGTTTTGCCACGGTAGTTTGAACAGTTTTGGAAAACACTGTATAGCTAAAGGATTGCCTCATATGTACTGCATTTGGGGTCTTGCCGTACCAGTCAAGGCTAAAACGAACAGAACAGAAGTGGACAGGGTACGAAACTTTTGAATTCTTGGTTTGAACCGTTTTGTCGCACTGGTTTGAATCATTCTATCTTCTTGGTTCGAAACATTTTGTCGGGCGAGTTTGAAACATTCTGTCGCACTGGTTTGAATCATTCTATCTTCTTGGTTCGAAACATTTTGTCGGGCGAGTTTGAAACATTCTGTCGCACTGGTTTGAATAGTTTTCAAAAACACTGTATCTAATGATTCACTGTCCAGTAATCCACAGCTGCACTCTCTAGTAGTGTATTGTAGTACAGTAATCTGTCAGTAATGAATTTCTGTACTGTCTAGTACTGAATGGAACAAATCACACTAGCACAATTAAAAAAATCAAGGATTTAAAAGTTTCGTACCCCTTCCAGTTCAGTTTCGTCCGTTCTGGCCCTTGACTGGTAAGGAAAACCCCAGATGTAGTAGATATGAGGCAATTCTCAAGATTTACATTTCATAATATTAAATTCTAACGAAGGTCGGTTGAAACCATTACGTCATTTGGTTTGAACACCTGTGTGAAGGGGCACGAAAGTTGTTGAATTATTGGTTTGTTTAATTTTGCTGCTTTAGTTTGAATACAGTGTTTTTGAAAACTATTCAAACCAGAGACAAAATGTTTCGCAATGTTTCGCACAATCTTTCAAACCATGGCGTAATGTTGAATCTAGAGGATTGCCTTATATGTAGTACATTTGGGGCCATTTGAGAGTCTTGCAATATCAATAAGGGGTCAAAATAGATGGAACTGAAGTGTGACGGGTACGAAACTCTATAAATTATTGGTTTGTATAACTTGCTAGTGTGGTTTGAATCTTTTTATGGTGAGGGTTTGAATAATTTTCAAAAACACTGTGGTTTTCAAAAACACTGTAATTCAACCCACTAGCAAATAAAACACCCAATAATTCAAAAGTATCGTACCTCTTCAGTTCGGATCCTTTAGGATCCTTTCGGTTTTGAGCCCTGACTAATAATTCAAGACCCCCAAATGTACTACATATAAGACAATCATCCAGATTTAGCATTCAGAGTAGTGAATTCGAATGAAAGTTGGTGTGAACTTTTGGTTTGAAAGACTGTACGAAGTAGTACGAAACATTGTGCCACGTTGGTTTGAATAGTTCGAAAAACACTGTACAGTGCTTTTCAAAACGATTCAAACCCGCACGATAAAATGATTCAAACCACAGTAGCAAAATTAAACAATCCAATAATTTAAAGAGTTTCGTACCCCTTTGACTTCATTCTGTCCGGTTTGACCCTTGATTGATATTGCAAGAGTCCCCAATGACCTCAAATGGACTGCATATAAGACAATCATCCAGATTTAACATTCAGAGTAGTGAATTCGAATGAAAGTTGGTGTGAACTTTTGGTTTGAAAGACTGTACGAAGGAGTACGAAACATTTTGCTGCTCTGGTTTGAATAGTTTTGAAAAACACTGTACTACATGAGGCAATCCTCTAGATTTACGTTTCAGAATATTGAATTCTAATAAAGGATGGTGTGAAACATTGCGCCATGGTTTGAAAGACGAAGGATTGCGAACCATTTTGTGGCCTGCTTTGAATAGTTTTGAAAAACACTGTACACAGTATTTAGACCTGCCCAACCAGTCGGCACCTAAATACGAGTAGGTCTCAGAATCATCGTCTACATAGTCTCAGAATCAGTATCGTCAATCGTCAATCGTCAATCGTCAATCGTCAATATCGTCTACATAGTCTCAGAATCGTCAATCGTCAATATCGTTTACATAGTCTCAGAATCGTCAATCGTTAGTACCCTCTACAATACCCTCTTTTAGTGTCTGTCCAAGTATTTATAGCAGTGCCTGTCCAAGTATTTATAGCAGTGGCCGCACAGTGGACGTGGTTGGACCCCTTCTCGGTACCGTCCGCCCCCGCTCGTTAGGCGAGGCGCACTCCAGGCCCTCCATATCGCCGTGAGACTATTGTTTTTCCTTCCTATTCGCGAAAGCCTTGTTAGCCGTGGCATAACTTCTCCCAGATATACTCTTGTTTGTTTTGTGGCCATCGAGACTTGGTGGGTTAGTGTTTCCGAGCCCGATGTCCGAATCCCCCCACGTTAGCACCCCTGGTTCCGCCACTCTGGACCCTGCTCCAAATGCCAATCACAGTTCCCGATCCGGCAATACCTTCCTGCCGCTGCATACACCTCTTGATCCCTCGCCATGCCTTAGTGTTCCCGACCCCCGACTCGCCACGACAATGACTCCTGCCAGCACAGTGGCGTCTCCGGGCTCTTTTTTTTCGGGGCAGAGTATGATAAACCAGCCGATTTCGGACTGTTTTGCTAATCTGGCTGAGATGGTCCTGTCCTCCAGGCGCAACATCAACCCAACTAGGTCAGCAAGCACAACTAGGTCAACAAGCACAACTAGGCCAGCAAGTACAACATATTCGACAAATCCAACATATTCGACAAATCCAACATATTCAACATATCCAGCAAACCCAGCAAACCCAGCAAATCCACCTAATGACCCAGCCTACCTACCATTCAACGCATCCCACGCACTGAAAACAAATCAAACCGCTAACCAAATCATCACTAACCTGTCCAAACTGGTTCTTAGACAATCCAAACCGGCCTCTTTGAATCTGGCCCGTAACAATCCGTCCATGCGCCAGCACGGCTCCAAACTACATCTCATTGATGATACTACTTTGACGTCTCTACCGCTCCCTCCCCCACCCTCCACCAAGTGGTTTCGCCGAAGACACCTGGAGTTGTCGGTGGAACTGCCCAACACCGTCAGTACCGATGCAGAACAGGCGCTGGTGGATGGAACCGAGGCTCGCTACCAGTCCCTTTCTGAGCTCTCTAGATTGTCCACTTATAGTGATGTGGAATGTGACGACTCCTTTGCTGACTCACAGGATCCCATTGTATTGGTGGAGGACTACTTGGCAGGTGCAGCTGAGGCCCAATCTGAAGAGACGCTCTTCCGCAAGCAGTCGTTGGCCAACTTCAAGAAACGTGCTCGCGACGATATGCTGCGGTGTTCGTCCGGCTCCACCATCAATAATACTTGTGCTTTTGCCCAGAGCATGGACACTAGCTGGACGTCTGGGCCCAAAGAAGACTTGGAGGCCATGTTTGGCACTATTCCCGGCTCCGATAAACTCAAACACTGCACGCTATGTGACAAACCACTCTACGAGATCAGCTCGCTCATGAACAGCACTGTGGACCAATCACACATTCATAAGCTATACACCGAACTTGTTTGTTCTGGATGTATCAATACGTACCAGCAAGTGTTGGACGAAATGTACCAGATGGAGATCCACCAAGCCCGAAATGCTGGTGCTTGTAGTGCCTCCAATGCCTCTGGTGCATCTCTAGTCAAAACCTTCAACTCGCTTCGCAACGTTTACCAAAGAGACTCTGCGACGTTCATGCAAACACTGAGCTCCAACACACAAAAAAGAGTCAAGCGCCAGTTTTCCCGCAACCTCATTGGCCGCTTACAGAACTTGAGCGACTTATCGCTGCCCCAGCAGAACACCTCGGGCTGGCTCAAGCTCCTCCAGGATAAATTCAACTGGAGAAATTAATTCCCCTGCATCCGCACCGACTCGGTCTCGCGACTCATTGTTGGTGTTTGGCAATCAGCATGCCAATTCATTGAACCCTTTTTCTTCAGACATTTCAGCATACACTCCTACACATCATACCACACCACCAACATCATTCCCGCCATTTCCAAACTTTCATCATGGATAACTTACAATGAACCATGAATCATATACCCTCTGGCAACTTTACTTGGTTCATTACGAAGTAGGCAAGCGTGATGACCAGGGTGCAAAACAGCTTAACACTTCTCCAAAGGTATATCACACGCGGTCACATTGCCGTTGTCCATTTTTAAAAACTTCCCAAAGTATGGTCAACATGTCATTAGCATAAGTTAATTGAACATGACCATCACACATTGTCTACTTGGACTTGGAGCTTCTCACGTGTTTGACACTATACACTTCCACGCCCCAAGAGCATTCATATCAGACTGTTTACACTAAAGTGCAGCACTCAGTTTATAATACACTATTATATACTTTATATGGCTATGATTTGAGAATAAAAACCACGCCATCGTATTTTCAAGTGTATAGTAGGACTACTGCATGCAGGTCTTTGGTGAAAACAATACAGGATACAATAGTGGTTTCGCCGTACTTAGCAAAGATTGAAGTGAGAAATATAATACCAAATCGGATATTCTTTCATCCAAAACCCTGGGCATTCCCAACCACTTTGGTTTTTACTCATAATGCTGAACATGGGTCTCCTGTACGTCCAGTAAGGCTCCCATAACTCAACGGCATGGGTTTTGCACGGCTGCACACCCATACAAATTGGACTTTATGAGCGGAATTAAACTCATTTATACGAGGTTATGCCTTTGTTTGATTCGTAAAAGTACATAGTCCATTGTGAGACGGTACTTAAAGTCGCGCAACATGGCCGCGAATGACCTGGGTCGCACCAGTCCCACCCAGCGGGCTAGAGATTTGTATTTGGCTCACACTATAATTTCACAATGTGGTAGTATATTTAGTGGTGGCTCCAGGGTGTAGTGGTGGCTCCAGGGTGTAGTGGTGGCTCCGGGGTGTAGTGGTGGATTCGTGGATTCGTGGCCTGCAGTAGTTTGAGTCCTCGATATGAATTAAACATGAAGGTCACTTAAGGGCGCTTCTTGATCCGCTAGGCTCTAATAAACCTAAACTTGGATCAGCACTTTCCCTTTTTACCTCCGGGTATTTTTGAAATATGCCATGCGGCCTCCCCCCCTGAATTCTGCTGGTTTGGTGTATATAAAGACCCCGGCGGACGCCGTGGGCCTCTCATGTACTCAAACATTAACACAATGCAGCTTTTCAAAGTCTTTTTTTTAGCAGTCGCTGTGGCAGAGTCCGCTCGCACCTTCTATGCAAATGTCAACGGCAGGTATAAGAGGCTCGAGGTGGTGACCACTCCCGAAGCCGGGTTGGTCACTCTCGACGACCCCAGGTTCTCCTCGATCCCCTTGTTCAACTTGAACAACGGAATCGCTACTACCAAGAGAGGCAAGCACCCCAAAGTGTTTGGCATGTTCAACGAGTACTATGCTATTGGGCGAGAGGGCCTTGTGACTCCCTTCAAACTTGAGTTGAATTATGACCTGAAGGTTATGAACCTCCATATGCATCTCTGTACTCTGCCTCTCGTGTTTCTCCCCAAGATGATCACAAATGGCATATCCAATCGGCCCGGAGTGCACTGTGTGCCGCTAGAGGTCTACTTCTTGTCTTCTCGTGAGGCTAAGCAACGTATTCGCCGTGGGGGGAGAAAGACGCAGCTGGCCGACGGAACGACGTAAGAGGACGAAGGCGGTTTTTCGGGTCGAAGTTGGGTGAGTGCTGCTTCCCAATTGACCATCTGGGACGGGATACCATGGACATATTGAGATTAAGGAAATGCTGTTGACGGATCCACGTGAGGCTCTAGGGCTCTACCTCCCCGGATGGCTGGTTCTCCGAGCAGAAAGCCGTTTTCAGGAGTTAACTAGTGGCTGCATTTTGGAAATGGGGACCCTTTTAATGTCTATTTTAGTAGTTATTTGACATCGGTTTTTGAGTATTTGATAAGCTAACTGCAGGAATAAGTGAATTAATGTAAGCAATGTGCATGCCGCCGGCCGTGGGCGGTAGCGTCAAAGTGGAAATAGAACAATGGTGGTACAGTGGTTTCCAAAAGAGTCCAGGACCCGTTTTTCGCAGTTTCATCAAGAAGTACCCCGGAATTGGCAGCCAAAACACCCGTACACCCGGCTACCTCAGCAGAAAAAGGCCCAACGCAAGCACGCCTTTTTTGCTGGAATTGTTTCGAAAATGAGGTAGTTGGAATGCTGGAATTCCGGACGCCGCACTGGGAGTTTTGTAGGTGAAAAAACTTGGTGGTGGACTCGTGGGGGCCCTGTAGCTGGGCCATTCCGGCCGCGGTCGCCAATTCCGGTCAATCATACCATACCAGTGCTCATAATCATACATTATACAAAAAACAGTATTATTTCGAATCAAACAATGGTTTACACTTTTCATCAATACGCTGAAGCCTGAGATCTGGACCATTGCCTTATATGCAATCTCTGGGTCAACAATATCATGGGCTAGAACGGACGGAACTGTATGGTTTTTTCTGTATACAAGTGCTTTTGAGGGTAAGAAGATTTTGAAAACTATTCAAACCACACTAAATTAAAGAAACCAATAATTCAAAAAGTTTCGTACCCATGCTACTTCAGTTCCATCCGTCTTAACCCTTGATGAATAATGCAAGACTCCTAAATGACCCCAAATGTACTACATGTAAGGCAATCCTCCAGATTTAACATTTCATCACATTGAATCGCAATGAAAGTTGATGTGAAACATTGCCATTTGGTTGAGAGACTTTGCGACATTCAAACCAGAGCGACAGATTGTTTCAAACCAGCCCCACAAAATGATTCAAACCAGCCCCACAAAATGTTTCAAACCAATATTTCAAAACCTTTCATACCTCTCCAGTTCATTTCCGTCCTCCTCGCCCTCCCTGGTACTGCAAGACTCATAAATATACTACACCCGAGGCCATTCTCCAGATTTACATTTCAGAACATTGAATTCTGATGAAAGTTGGTGTAAAACATTACTCCATTTGCTTTGAAAAACGGGCAAAGGCATACGGTTTTGAATGAATGGTTTACTTTTTTTGCTAGTGTGGTTTGATTGTTTTGCCACGTTGCTTTGAATAGTTTTGAAAAACAATGTAACAACATTTTTAGGGTACAGTGTTTTTCGAAACTATTCAGACCCGCACCATAAAAAGATCCACACTAGTAAATTATACAAACCAATAATTTAAAGAGTTTCGTACCCTTTTCACTCCATTCCGTCCGTTTTAACCTTGATTATTGCAAGACTCCTAAATTTATTACATCTAAGAAAATGCAGATTCAACATTTGAACATGAATTTTAATTAAGTCATTTGGTTTGAAAGACTGCAAAGGATTGCGAACATTAATCTCGCTGGTTTGAAGACAGTACAGTGTTTTTGAAAACTATTCAGACCAGCCCCACCAAATGTTTCGAACCAAGAAGATACAGTGTTTTTGAAAACCATTCAAACCTGTGCAGCAAAATGTTTCGTACTCATTACAGAGTCTTTCAGACCAGCCCCACCAACCTTCATTAGAATTCACTATTTGAAATGTCAATCTGGAGGATTGCCTTATATATAATAGATTTAGGAGTCTTGCAATATTAATCAACGGTTAAGACGGAGGAACTGAAGTGTGACAGGTGGGACTCTTTAAATTATTGGTTTGTTAATTTGCTAGTGTGGTTTGAACTGTTTATGGTGCGGGTTTGAATAATTTTGAAAACCACTGTAGAATGATTCAAACCAGTTCGTCAAAAGAAACCAATAATTCAAATTGTTTCATACCTCTCCAGTTCAGTTCCGTCCAAGCCCTTCACTGGTACAGTGTTTTTGAAAACCATTCAAACTAGCGCGATAAAACAATTCAAACTACACTAGTAAATTATACAAACCAATAATTTAAAGAGTTTCGTACCCCTTTGACTTCATTCTGTCCGTTTTGACCCTTGATGAATATGGAAAGAATCCCAAACGACCCCAAATGTACTACATATAAGGCATACTCCAGATTTACCATTTCAAATAGTGAATTCTTATGAAAGTTGGTGTACGTTTGGTTTGAAAGACTCTGTAATGAGTACGAAACATTCTGTTGTGCTGGTTTGGATAATTTTCAAAATACTGTACTGTGAGACTCCCAAATGTAGTCATCTACGGTAATCCTCTAGAATTAAGATTTCAGAACATTGAATTCTGAAGAATAATGTGAAACTAATACCCCATTTGCTTTACGAGACTTGCAAAGGGTTACGAAACTTTTTGAATGATTGGTACAGTATTTTTTAAAACTATTCAAGCCCGCGTAATAAAACAATCAAACCACATTAGTAAAATTAAACAAACCAATAATTCAAAAAGTTACTGTTTTGAATATTTAATTGAGACTTCACATAAACCGCTTATTTCAAGTCCTTGATCCTTAGCATTTTTTTAGTCATATGTACAAAACTTTTTGACTTATCAGTTTGTTTAATTTTGCAAGTGTGGTTTGAACATTTTGCTGCGCTCATTTGTATAGTTATGAAAAACACTGTATGCTTCATTTTGCTCGTGTGGTTTAAGTAGTCTTGAAAAACTGTATTTTATAAAACTATTCAAACCCGCACGATAAAAAGATTGTACACTAGTAAATTAAAGAACCAATAATCCGTCCGTTTTAACCTTAATTAAGTGGATAGTGGGAGTAGTACTAGTATATTGCGTACTAGTATATTGAGTAGTACAATAATGTAACAGTTCAGTAATGTAACAGTACAGTAATGTAACAGTACAGTAATGTAACAGTACAGTAATGTAACAGTACAGTAATGTAACAGTACAGTAATTTATTACATCTAAAAAAATCCAGATTCAACATTTCAACATGAATTTTAATTAAAGTTGGTGTCATTTGGTTTGAAAGACTGCAAAGGATTGCGAACATTAGTCTCGCTGGTTTGAATAGTTTTCAAACACTGTATGAGGGAACCGCCTTTTCATTGGCTGGTTTAATTTGCAACTGTGGTTTGAACTTCTTGCCTGGCAATGGTTATAATATACACTCCCGTATTCTGGAACAGCTGTGAAGTTACAGTGTTTTTTAAAACTACAGTGTTTTTCGAAACTATTCAAACCCGCACATTTCCCTGTCTCTCTTGACCGATAAGAAAAAAGCTGAGTATCAGAATACCTTTGGGTGTACTTTGAGAGCACAAGCAAGGTACTTGAAATCTTGAAAGAAGGACAAGACCCGCTCTCATGCGAGGATAAGAAGTTCTGTAGGAACTATCTTTCGGAAGTGGAGGATGAGATCGTTGATCTTGCTGAAAGGCATATGTCTACTAGTATCTTCAGAGCAAACATGAAGACCACATCAACCTAGAATATCAGGTAAGGATTGAAACCACACTAGGAAAATAACAAACCAATAATTTAGAGAGTTTCCTACCCGTCACTTCAGTTCCGTCAGTCCTAGCCCTTCACTGGTACTGTAAGACTCCCAAAAGTAGTCATCTATGGCAATCCTCTAGAATTAAGATTTCAGAATCTTGAATTCCAAAAGTTGGTGTGAACATTTGGTTTGAAAGATTTTGTACGAAGGAGTACAGTGTTTTTGAAAACTATTCAAACCACCGACAAAATGTTTCGTACTCCTTCGCAAAGTCTTTCAAACCAAATGGCATAATGCTTCATACCTTTTTTATTTAAAATTCAATGTGATGAAATATTAAATCTGGATGATGGCCTTATACATAGTACATTTGTGAGACGTTTGGGAGTCTTTCAATATTAATTAAGGGTTAAGACGAGCGGAACTGAAATGTGACGGGTACGAAACGGTTTGAATTATTGTTTTGCTTATTTTGCTAGTGTGGTTTGAATCGTTTTATCGTGCGGGTTTGAATAGTTTCGAAAAACACTGTACGAAACATTTTGCTGCGTTAGTTTGAATGGTTTTCAAAACAGTGTATTCACAGCAAAACCATTCAAACTACAGTGTTTTTGAAAATTATTCAAACCCTCACCATAAATCGATTCAAACCACACTAGCAAAATAAACAAAACAATAACTCAAAGAGTATCGTACCCCTTTCACTCCAGTTCCATCTATTTTGACCCCTGATTGATATTGCAAGACTCTCAAATGACCCCAAATGTACTACATATAAGGCAATCCTCCAGATTCAACATTTCAGAATCTTGAATTCTGGAAGTTGGTGTGACCATTGAAAGACTGTGTGAAGGAGTACGAAACATTTTGCTGCGCTGGTTTGAATGGTTTTCAAAAACACTGTAACACAGCAAAATTAAACAAACCAATGATTCAAAAAGATTCGTACCCCTCACAGTCTTTCAAACCAAATGTTCACACCAACTTTAATAAAATTCGATATTGTTAAATCTTGAATCTAGAGGATTGCCATAGATGACTAAATTTGGGAGTCTTACAATAATCAAGGCTAAAACGAACAGAACAGAATTGGAGAGGGTTGGAAACTTTTGAATTACAGTGTTTTTGAAAACTATTCAAACCACCGCAGCAAAATGTTTCATACTCCTTCACACAGTCTTTTAATGGTCACACCAACTTTTAGAATTCAATGTGATGAAATGTTGAATCTGGAGGATTGCCTCATAAGTAGTAAATTTGGGGAAATTTGGGGACATTTGGGGACATTTGGGGACATTTGGGAGACATTTGGGGACATTGGGGAGACATTGGGGACATTTGGGGACATTTTACAGACATTTGGGAGTCTTTTATTAAGGTCAAAATGGACGGAATGGACTTAAAGGGGTACGAAACTCTAAATGATTGGGTTGAATCTTTTTATCGTGCAGGTTTGAATAGTCAAAAAACTGTATTGGTTCGAATCGTTTTGTCGCACTGCTTTGAATCATTCTATCTTCTTGGGTCGAAACATTTTATCTTCTTGGTTCGAAACATTTTGTCGGGCCAGTTTGAAACATTCTGCTGGTTTGAATAGTTTTCAAAAACACTGTAAATACTTGCAATTCCCTGAAGTGTGGAACTTCCGAGATCTTCTTAAAGTATATTCTGACCTGTATCTAAACTTAACTCCGGGATGCTTTCCTCCACTTCTGCCCACCTGCCATGAGGATCCTCCCTTATAGACTGTCTCCCAGTTGTCGTCTACTCCCATTGTCTCCTGCACATTAACTCCCAAAGGTATAGACTATAGCCCAATCGGGAAACCAACGGCTTCGCCTTTGTTCATCTGCAAACATTGCTTGAGCAAGAAGTACACGCATGTGCTGATGTATCAGGTTCAACTATTTTACAACTATTTGTTCAACTATTTTACAACTGTTTGTTCAACTATTTTACAACTATTTTACAACTATTTGTTCAAATATTTCATGTTGACTACGGTGTCTAAGAATGCATACTGTTCTAAATGGCTGTTGCTCATTTAGGTGCTGTGTATAATGGTATCGATGCAGAAAAAGGTGCAGCATCAGATGTGGATCTGAATGAAAGTCACACCGCATTTCTATATAATTATCGCGATGCTACGCACTCATTCACTCTAAAACCATCTTATGATGTGCGTCCTGCAGGTAGTCCCCTCGAAGTGCGCCATCTCCAACCAACCACCTCTCCACATCCATGGCTCTTCACACTTCCTCCATGAACTCTCTAGTGGTCTCGGCACGCCGCCACCTCAGCCGGAAGAAGACTGCAGATTTCCTCTCGCTCGAGGAATTCGTCTTTAGAAGTAAGGTTTTGGACACCTACCGTGCGCTCATGCGGGTCATCTATAGGAGCCACGAGAGACACGAGCTAGCCAAGTATGCTAGAGACGAGTTCCGCTCGCACGCCCGACACCTGAACCTTTCCCACCGCAAGTACTTGCTTCTGATGGGCATGAAGAAAATTGAAGATACTTCGCGCTTGCTTGGCATGAGCTCGGTGTTCAAATGACTATAGTTACCTTGACAACCACAATACCCTGCCCTTCTTTGGGCGTGACCAGTCGATTTATTTCAACTTGAACTTGGCGTCTCGTGCTGCATCTTCGATCCGGTCCATTTGTGTTGCCACAAACCCGTTGTCTAACTTCTCGATCTCCAAGGTTGATCTCATCTCCTTTAAGAACGAGAGCTCGGGGTTGGTAATCACGTAGCCAACCAAATCTTTCTGGAGCTTAGTGGCCACATCCAAAAGTCTTTTCTCTTTTGAGTTCGACTTGATCACCTTGACTAGTTCCGAGACATTGGTCAAGATCTGATTGGCCGAACTGGAGAGCGGAGTTGTTTTGGAAAGGAACAATTCCTTGATGACTGCAAAACTGGCATTTTTCTCCACGTGCTCCACGAACTCCTCGGACTCTTTGTTTTGGTGGGCCTTGCAAGTCTTGAAGAAATTCAAGTAGATGTGGAAGAAGTGCTGGTCAGAAGGAGCCATAGCATCCGTGACCAGCTTGTCCTCCATAAGCAGCCCGAAAATCTGCAACATCTCCGAGCCCCGCTCGACGCTCTGCTCTGCAATGAGAAGTTCCTTTGCATAGAGCAACCTGACATGTTTAGAAGTTTTCTTGCTTTCCTGGGAGAAAAGACTGATTTGGTCCACCTTGAAGCCGAACCTGTAGTCTGTATCAAAATCTCTGTTATCTGAGGTGGAGAACGAATCAGAAATGATTTCTCCTCGTTTGTCCTGCACAAGACTCAAGAAGTAGTCGTAATAATCGTGGCCCAACATACGGCTCATTCTTAAGATATTGACCACAAGCAAGTGTCTCAGAATCGAGTGGGTGAGTCTTTTTCCAAATGAAAACAAATCCTCAAGCTTGGTGTAGAGGCCGTTTTTCATAGCTGTCTCAAGGTATGTGCCAATCTCTTTTTCACTGGTCATGTAGAATTTGTAGATCTTGATGAGCTCATTCAAATTCTGTAAGGAAGGGTTGAGATTCAATTTATAGGCAAGCACATCGTGCTGAATCATCTTGATCTTCAATCCTTTGTATGTGTCCAAAGCCAAGCCCGGCACATTCAAAAGCGAGTATAGATTCAAGAGCCATAACTTGATGTAGAAGTTCTCTGGGTCCCTTTTCGCCCAATTTTCAAGCTGGACAATATACTTGAGCGTATCGGAAGTAGTGAAACCCGAGCCCATGTTTTGAACCATAGAGGCGAGGAACAAATCGCAAAACTCCGGGTTTTCGTACTTGGAATAGGCTGTCCAATCAAGCTTTGAGCCATTGAACAAGTTGATCTTTTCTATATTGACGAGGATGGCCCCTTCGTCCGAGGAAAGGTCAGATTTGGCAAGCAAGTCCTCTTTTTTCTTGTTGATGTTCGACACAAATGAATCAGGAACCTTAAAGTTCGACAAGTCAAGTGCACAGCAAGGCTTGGTCTGAAACTCCTTGTAGTATGTATCAATAGGAGCCTCGAGACTCACTCCATACGTTTCGTTCAAGTAGATATTGGCCACATAGGAATTTCTGGATCCCAATTCGATTCGAGATGCTGTTTCCGAATATGGCTTACCTAATTTGAACAGTGCCCCAATAAAACGCTTCCAAGTATTGTAGTCGTTAAAAGCCTGTTCAAAAAGCAACTTTTCGGATTCCTTGAAAAGATCGGTCCAGTTTCCGGTGTCTTCAAGGGCTGAAAGGTACATGAGGATCAATTCAAGGGGTCTCTGTGCAGTCAGGCGGATCAAGTCTACCACATCCGATAATCTGCCGACCTTCACCAATAACTTGGCGTAAAGACACGCTTCATCCGTGTTTTCAAAAGGCCGTGCACCTGCCAACAACAGAATGGCCAGGTCTAGAGCATCATGAGCATCATCTCTCCCCATGCTCCACATGTAGGTGGCAAAAGCAGAATAGAACTTGAAGGTCCGGGAAAGTGGTGCTTTCTTGCACATGGCAGCAGCTGAGCTCCGCATGGTTGCGTAGTCAAAATTGGAGTAGGCCTTCTTGAACCATACCAATAAAAGGCCATCAGTGGGGTTTCTTTTGGCTGCAGTCTCGTACACCTGGCGGGCATCGTCGTAAAGACCAAGTCGTGTATAACAGTCAAAAAGAAGATCCAATGTTGGGGCATCATGTGGATTCTGCTTCCGTACAGCATGGCATGCCTTGGCAGCTTCTGGTACCGTCGCCGTTGCTACGAGGTAGAAAGCATTGAGGGCCTGGTAATATAACTTTTTGGGCGTGTTTGCAAGCTGCTTGGAGATTTCTCGCTTGGCATCAGCATAGCGCCTTTGTTCAATGGCTGCCAAGATATCCACCCCACTCATCATAGTGATAGGAAGTGCTTGGAGGTCGGCAGTTAGGTGCGATGGTCATGTGCGCAGTCACGTGAGCCGAGGAGATCCAACACGTGACTATGTCATGTGACAATATCATGTGACGATATCATGTGACAATATCATGTGACGATATCATGTGACGATATCATGTGACAATATCATGTGACGATATCATGTGACGATATCATGTGACGATATCATGTGACGATATCATGTGACGATATCATGTGACAATATCATGTGACGATATCATGTGACGATATCATGTGATGAAATCATGTGACGATATCATGTGACCTCATCACATCACGTAAGCCGTCGTATCGTCTTCTGTTTTTTGGTTACGTCTTTTTGGCGGTCACGTGCCCCATATTAGACGCCCATGTGATGGTTCGGCCCCATCAAGAGAAGGCCGGCGGTAGTTTATCCGCGGCTTCTCTGCAGACACCAGCTGCAACAATGCGAAGAATGCGCCACGTTTTAGTTGACAGCCTGAGCAGCTTCTCAGCCTCAGCAGGAGGGGAAACCCACTAACGACATTTTGCCTTCCATTGACAAATCCTGTACAGAAAACCAAGCAACAGGCATTGTTCGTGTTCAAGGCGAATAGTCCGAATGACCTTGACATTCACCGACTACAAGCCTGCCAAGACCATCCTGCAGAATATCGTGCCACGAAAATGAGGTACATCTTCTGGTATAACACGCTCGGGCTTCCAGTTGGTCCTCATGCATCCCACTAAGCCTCCACCTTCACTGCCCCACGTGGGGCAACCAGCATCCAGAAAACCCAATTGTTTAAGTTTCACTGGTGTATTTAACTTTATGGGTCAACATTGTTCCGCATGTTTAGCTTTAACGTGCTGGCGGATCAAGTGAAAACGTGCTGGCGGGAGAAGAAATATGGTAGAATTGGTTGGGTTGATTGTGTGTGGTGTTTAGACTTCAATATATGGTAGGGGGTCAAGTTGATATACTTGCTCACTGCGGTGTCCATCCTTGGCCACCTACTACCTTCCCAATGTGTCAGTTGGTCAGAGGGTCGGGTTCCTCGTGTCCATTCTATTGGTATAGTGGGCCCGAACACCCCCCAGCCCCCCAATTCCAGTCCAAATCTCCTGTGCCAATTTGGCGGTCGTGGTTGGCTGCTGATTGGAGGAGCCTATTGGTCACGACCATGGCCCTTGCCTCGCATTGTTTCCCAGTCTCGCTCATCAGCAGGACCTATCAACAGTTCAGACGCCCCAGATGCTCGGACCTTCGGCCCAAAGCTACCCTTTATGGGTGCAAATTCCACCGCTATAGCCGCCCCTGAAAAGGAGGTCCGGATGTGTGGGGACCAGAGCGGACATGCCAAGATAAGCATTGCAGCAATTCATATCGGAGCCGCCCACATGCAGGACAGGCGGAGGACTCCATGACCTGCAGAAACCGGTTAGAAATTCCAGGTCTGTGCAGCTTTTGGCAGGGCAAAACACCAC
Source organism: Metschnikowia cubensis (assembly GCA_002374405.1). Taxonomy (NCBI): domain Eukaryota; kingdom Fungi; phylum Ascomycota; class Pichiomycetes; order Serinales; family Metschnikowiaceae; genus Metschnikowia; species Metschnikowia cubensis. The sequence continues at coordinate 43,809 of NKZA01000047.1, forward strand.
TCCTGGCTTTTCCGGGGCCGGTCAGGGAGGCAAAGGCTATTCGAAAGAGGTGCAGTGAAAATGATACTAAAAGCAACCACGCAGCTTCGGTGCCTGGTGTAGCACTAGCCCTCCCCCCCCATCATGTCGCCCAGTGCTCGCAATTTTTGGCTCTTTCTTGGCATTGTTATGTGACCCCGTATTCACAGATAACGCATTACGCCAGTATATATAAGTAGCACCTCTTCCGCCCGCCTTTTTTGCTATGCATCTTTTTCTAGAAACTCTTCCACACAACTAATTTTTTTTCTCTACCTTCTGAACAAATAGTATTATGAGTTCAAACGCAGAGGTTCCTACTGACATTAACAAAGAAGACACGACCGGTTTCGAATCCTCCTCCAACTCCACTGAATTCACCAAATCAAATGACTTCCAGCCCTACCGTCTCTCGGCAGCAAGGGTGGCCCACAACTTCGCTACTGATACTACCAATGGTTTGACTTCGGCGAAGGCCAAGGAGCTTCTTGCCCACTATGGTGAGAACACCTTAGGTGAGGGGGAGAAGATCAGCTACACAAAGATCTTGGCCCACCAGACTTTCAACGCCATGATCATGGTTTTGATCATCTCCATGGTGATTGCCCTTGCCATCAAGGACTGGATTTCCGGAGGTGTGATTGCTGGTGTGGTGGCCATCAACATCGTTATTGGCTTTGTGCAAGAAATGAAGGCTGAGAAAACAATGGGTTCTTTGAGATCCTTGTCTTCGCCTTCAGCCCGCGTCACCCGAAACGGCGACGATTTCCCCATTCCTGCTGAGGAGGTGGTTCCTGGTGATCTAGTTCACATCAGCGTGGGCGACACTGTTCCTGCTGACTTGAGGTTGGTGGAGAGCACCAATTTGGAGACCGATGAGGCTCTCTTGACTGGAGAATCACTTCCTGTGGCCAAGAACGAAGCCGAAGTCTACTCGGACTCGTCCGTCTCTGTGCCTGTGGGTGACCGCTTGAACATGGTCTACTCCTCCTCTATTGTTTCCAAGGGAAGAGGTGTGGGTATTGCCGTGGCCACGGGCTTAACCACGGAGATTGGCCAGATTGCCAAATCTCTTCAAACTGAAAAGGGGCTTATCAGAAAAGTCGACCGCCTGGGTGAAAAGCTGCCTGGACCACAAGCCTACTCCAGAGCCTTTTTTGGCACCATCAAGGATGTCATTGGTAACTTCTTGGGTGTCACTGTGGGTACACCTTTGCAAAAGGTCTTGTCGTGGTTGGCCATTGTGCTTTTCTGGATTGCTGTTGTCTTTGCTATCGTAGTGATGGCTACGCAGAAGTTTCTCGTCAATAAGGAGGTGGCCATCTACGCCATTTGTGTTGCATTGTCCATGATTCCATCGGCATTGATTGTCGTGTTAACCATCACAATGGCCGTGGGTGCCCAGGTCATGGTCTCTAAGAATGTGATTGTAAGGAAGTTGGACTCATTGGAGGCCTTGGGTGGAATCGATGACATTTGCTCCGATAAGACGGGTACCTTGACGCAAGGAAAAATGATTGTGAAGAAGGTGTGGGTCCCTTCCGTGGGTTCCTACTCTTTGGACAACTCCAACGATGCTTTTGACCCTACTATTGGAGACTTGTCTTTCACCAAGTTCTCGCCTTATTTCATCAAGGAAACCGACGAGGAGGTGGATTTCTTGCCTGTTGACAAGACAGACAAGGACAACTTCCCCCAGAACTTCAAGACTTGGTTGCAGACTGCCACCTTGGCCAACATTGCTACGGTCGGCCAAACCAAGGACGAAGAAACTGGGGAAATGGTCTGGAAGGCTCATGGAGACGCCACCGAGTGCGCCATCCAAGTGTTTTGTCGCCGTCTTGATTTTGGTAGAGAGACTGTTTCAAGTGGTTTCGAGCACTTGGAAGAGTACCCTTTTGACTCGTCCATCAAGAGAATGACCGCCGTCTACAAAATGGGTCTGAAGACCAAGATCTTCACCAAGGGTGCTGTAGAAAGAGTGGTCAGAAGATGCACTCGCTGGACTGGAAACACTGAGGAGAAAACCGATACTTCTGAACTTATTGAATTGACCGAGGAAGATATCACCAACATCGAAGCCAACATGGACGCCTTGTCTTCTCAGGGATTGCGTGTTCTTGCATTTGCTTCCAGAGACTTCGATGAGGGTACCGATGACTTGGGAGACCGTGAGAAGATCGAATCCAACTTGATTTTCCATGGCTTGGTGGGTATTTACGATCCTCCCCGGCTCGAGACTGCACATTCCGTCAAGTTGTGCCACAAGGCAGGCATCAATGTTCACATGGTCACAGGTGACCATCCCAGTACTGCTAAGGCTATTGCACAAGAAGTGGGTATCATTCCTCGTAACCTTTACCACTACAGTGACGATGTGGTGAAGGCAATGTGTATGACGGCCAGTGAATTCGATGCTTTGACCGACGAACAAATCGATAACCTCCCAGTCTTGCCTTTGGTGATTGCCAGATGTGCACCACAAACCAAGGTGAGAATGATTGACGCTTTGCACCGTCGTGATAAGTTCTGTGCTATGACAGGAGATGGAGTGAATGACTCGCCTTCTTTGAAAAAGGCGGATGTTGGTATTGCCATGGGGTTGAACGGATCAGACGTTGCCAAGGATGCGTCTGATATTGTTTTGACCGACGACAACTTTGCATCTATCTTGCATGCCATCGAAGAGGGCCGTAGAATGGCGGCAAACATCCAGAAGTTTATCTTGCAGCTTTTGGCCGAGAACGTCGCCCAAGCCATCTACTTGATGGTGGGTTTGCTGTTTATTGATAGAGATGGATTGTCAGTTTTCCCGTTGTCGCCCGTGGAGGTGTTGTGGATTTTGGTGGTGACTTCTTGTTTCCCTGCCATGGGTTTGGGACAAGAGAGAGCCAGTGATGGTATTTTGGAGCAGGCCCCTACACGCAAAATTTTCACCAATTCGCTTCTTGTGGACATGATTGCCTATGGATTTTGGATGGCTGTTTGCTGCATGGTTGGATTTGTTATTGTTGTGTTTGGGGTTGGTGATGGTAACTTGGGGGTCAACTGTAATGCTACCAGTGCCCAACATGATGTGTGTGACTTGGTGTTCAGAGGCAGATCCACGTCTTTCGCTACCATGACGTGGTGTGCTCTTATCTTGGCCTGGGAGTGTGTGCACCCAGTGAACTCGTTGTTCTACATGAGACAAGAGACCGACAACCCATGGTACAAGCAAACGGCCATTGACCTCTGGTCCAACCAGTTCTTGTTCTGGTCAGTGATTGGAGGGTTCGTTTCGGTGTTCCCTGTGATCTACATTCCCGTAATCAACAATAAGGTGTTTTTGCATGCGCCTATTGGCTGGGAGTGGGGTATCGCCGTGGCCTTCAGTCTCCTGTACTTACTTGGATGTGAGGCATGGAAATGGGCCAAGCGTATCTACGAGCGCAAGTGGAGCTCCCGGGCCAAGAACCCGGAGTACGAGTTGGAGAGGAACGACACGTTCCAGAAGTACGCGTCCTTCTCCAGAAGCAACACTATGGACCCGGAGAGATTCAACTAGCATCGACCTTCTGTCAAGCATTTCACGCAAGGGACCCGCCCTATCTATGTACATTAGCACGGTATCAAGAACTGGATTAAGAATGAAGTAGTTTCCATTTCCAACCCTATATCTAGATCTATATATATGTTTCTACATCTATCTATCTATCTATCTATCTATCTATCTATCTATCTATCTATCTATCTATATCCATGACTCTAGAGCGCCTGCTGATTGGCTACATGGACCTTATCATCAAGATGTTCAGTGACTCCAAAAAGACAGATCTCGCCCGCGCCCGAAAACTTGTTGTAGTCGACCACAGTGACGGAGGTATTAAACGGAACCAAAAATTCAAGCGACGAAAGACCAGCACCCAACGAGTAGTTGCGCAGTTCATGGAGGTGTTTGGTTAATGAGCGAATCACTCCTCCGTGCGTACACATCACAATATTCTTGTAGTTGCTTTTAACTGCGTAGTGCAAAAAAAAATCATATGCATCGGACACTCTGGCCACCAACTCCGAGTTCTTCTCGCCCATGTTCTTGTAATCGGCCCCATACTTGGCTAGCGCATCCGAAATGCTCATACCCTGCACCTCCCCCATATCCCGCTCCCGTAGCATGGCGCTCGTGGTATAAAGCACGTGTGAGTGGTACCTTCTGATGTGGTCGGCGGTGTCCATGCAGCGAACAAGATCCGACGATAAGATCAGGTCGATGGGGATGTCCTTGAAGTGGAGTCCGAGCTTGCGCGCCTGGTGTCTGCCTTCGTCGTTCATGTCTATGTTGATGTGGCCCTGGAGGATTTTCATGGCGTTCCAGTCGGTTTTGCCATGCCTAATGATGAATACGCGGACCGTTTCGGCGTCGGTGTTTTCTGCAATCAAACGGGTCATGGAGGGGTGCTTTGTGAGGGTGAGGCTATGGTTGGAGTGCGGTTGAGACTGTGGTTGGAGTGCGGTTGAGACTGTGGTTGGAGTGCGGTTGAGACTCCTGTACAGGCGCAGCCGGTGGATGAAGTCAGGAGAATGACGAGGGGGTTTTGGGAAACAGTCAAATGGTGGGTGTTTGAAATGATGGATGTTTTTTCTGCCGCTGCTTGATGTACACCACACTTTTAGCCAGCTTGGGGAGAATTAGACACTGGGTGTCTGTGAATTGGTTGTGTATTTACACGTTGCGTGGCTTTTGACAGGTGACTGCGAAAGACATTGGGTTTTGGCGAGGCCCAATTTTGACATGCAATAATAGCAAGTATATATTCGTACTGTAAAGACGTACAGTGTAGACAGTGTAGTCAGTGTAGACAGTGTAGTCAGTGTAGTCAGTGTAGTCAGTGTAGTCAGTGTAGTCAGTGTAGTCAGTGTAGTCAGTGTAGACAGTCTGGTCAGTCTAGTCAGTGTAGTCAGTGTAGACAGTCTGGTCAGTCTGGTCAGTGTAGACAGTCTGGTCAGTCTGGTTAGTGTAGACAGTCTGGTCAGTGTAGTCAATGTAGTCAGTCTGGTCAGTGTAGACAGTGTAGTCAGTGTAGACAGTGTAGTCAGTGTAGTCAGTGTAGTCAGTGTAGTCAGTGTAGACAGTCTGGTCAGTGTAGTCAGTGTAGTCAGTGTAGTCAGTGTAGTCAGTGTACACGTACATTGCTATGAAAGGTTGTTAATCTCTCATTACAACGTTCAGTACTAAGTTATCCGTATTCGTTGGTTCCTCAAAAGAAAATCCGCTGAACTTGATCTCACCATGGCAATGGACAGAACCACGGCTGCTCAAGCCAGTGCCCACCAATGAACGGAGTAGACGCCTCTGAAGATGGGGTATGCCTCGAAGAAGCCGAAAAGCACGGTAAAGACGCAATGCATATGGACGTCAAGCCCACAGGTGGCACCTCATCACGCGACACCACAAGTACACGATGATAGCCTTCTCCTGGATGATCTGGAGGCCTCTCTTCTTGGCACGTGTCTTCAAGATGGCAAGCTTATAGGTTTCTGGCCACACCAAAAGACATGCCAACACCCCCGAAGACATCAAGGCCACCACATGGTCCATCTCCAGGTCCAAGGAGCCAAGCAGAAAAGTCCCATGCCAGTGTACATGTCGCGAGGGTCGTTGCAGATATCGGAAATGGATCCCTGGCAATGGACATAGGGGGCAGCCAAGGCGGAGTAACAAAGTCCTTGTATCTGGTAGAGGTTCATAGCTCCATAGATGTCTAAGGTCCATAACTTCATAGATGTCTAAGGTTCATAACTCCATAGATGTCTAAGGTTCATAACTCCATAGATGTCTAAGGTGGCAGTCTCTTCATTTAGGCATTGGAAGACCATGTTCTGCACATATTGTAGGTAGAGCAGAGGAGCGGTTGACCTCAAATGCCAGCTCGTACCATATTAACCCCACCTTGTGGTGTTCTGCTGTACGTCTGCCCCATACTGATAAAGAATAGCCTCGGCTGACTTTCATATATCCTAGAATTTCCTCCACTTCGACTAGTCCTGACCCATTTTTATGCCGTTTGAATCAACGTCGTTGGGAGTGGTGTAAAGTATTCTTCTGGGACTGTCTCCTGTAGGCGTAACTGAATGATGTGAAAACGTTACTGTCTTTGTACTGCGGTGGTATCACGAGTCGATCGTTGACTGGTGACCCAATTTTGCAATTTCGTATGAGTAACAAAGGTCCTTGTACCAGGCAGACGTTCTTAAGTCTCCATAGATAGATCACTACCTATGGTGCAATTCCCAGTATGATGCAATTCCTAGATGTATAGCGACACAGTGTTTTCAACTATTGAACCAGCGCAGAATCAAACCAGCGCAGAACAAACCAGCACAGAATCAAACCACCCAAAATTGAACACACCAATAATTAGTTTCATACCCCTTGCAGTTCTGTTCTCTCCGATTAAACATAACTGAGGCGATTCTCCAGACTTCACATTTCGGAGTGAAATTCTGATGAATGTTGGTGGGAAATTGCGCCATTTGGTTTGAAGACTGCGAGGAGTACAAAGGTCTGTTTCGCTTGTTTGAATAGTGATATGCTTGTTTGAACCGTTAACTCTGTATGTGCGGCAAATGTTTCGATCACACTAGCAATTGTGCAAAGAGTCATTGTAAACTCGGTGTTGGTTCTTGAAGACGTCTAACACTGGGAGTTAGTTCAGATGAATCCCCAATAAGTGAATCCAGAGAGTGAAGAAAGACGGTTAAAGCCATTTCCCGGGGTAATCGATGAGGCCAAGTCACGGGTTATGGTGGCTTGGATGAATCACTGGAATTCGAAGGCTGCACACCTCTTTGGCTAGGTCCTATCCAGTGTATCTCTCGAGCCATGGATATTTCTCCTCTTGGGTTTTAGAGCATCCTTGGCCAACCAAGATTCCGTCTATGGTGTGGCGCGAGACCGGAACTCAACGGAGGTCACATGTCCATAAACATCAGGGCCCTTTTCAGAGGAACCACCAGACTTTTTCAGCTGAAAACCCCCCAAACGGATGTCCGGAATTCCAGCATTCCAAGGAACTCATTTTCAAAACAATTCCAGCAAAAAGAGCCCGTTTGCGTTGGGCCTTTTTCTGCTGAGGTCGCCGGGTGTACGGGTGTTGTGGCAGCCAAATCCGGGGTAGTCCTTGATTGAATTTGCAGACTCCGCATTGTTAAGCCTCCAAATTCACATCAGAATATTGAACAATGACAGTTGATATGAAACCTCTTTCAGACAGAACACAATGTCTACCCTGCCTCCGTACATGTTAGATACTCATTGACAGGTGATCTCTAGCAATAGCAACAAAAATGCTATGTGGAATAAATTTTTTGAGTGAATGGTACCCGACATAAAATAAAGGGCGGCTGTTTATTGTTAGCAGTCAACGGTACTTATAGAAAAGCAAAAGATGTATCGAAGCATTCCAGATTTTGGTCACAATCAGTTGTTTTTGTGATGGCTGCTGTTTGTGTTTTTTAGAATGTCATATAGGGAGATAAGACCAGATCACATTCATACACTTCGAATTGACAGCACACCAACCTCAGTGGGGATCTAGAGCCGAGTGAGAGGGAGTCGGAACTGCATACTGTCCAATGTCATACCTGCGACTTGAAGGAGAGAGGGGCAGATAAGGCAGTGTGGCCCGAGTAGTAATGGCACATTCTGGTTGCCAGGAAACGATTCTACAGGGATACCAAGATGCTAGGGATTCCGGACGGGTAGCACTTGCATATCCCGTGGTCATGTTTCATGTATATGCAGGGTTGCATACAACCGGTGTATATAAAGGTGAGGGTTTCCCCCCTTTGATAGAGCAGGGAGTTTTCCGACTATTCGAGGTTCAATGCATCACGCTAAGCTTTAGGAGGTCAGGAGTGCGTCCAATATATAGACGGGCAGGTTACACGCTGTTGAGTTCTTACATTGATTTGCATTTTTCTCATGTACGGCGCCATTTGGTTTGGGGGATTGTTCGAGAAGAGCCGTTTTGAAGTATTGGTAGTTTTTGCCAATGTGTTTTGAATCGCTGCTTTGAAGAGTCTTAGAAACACTATATTGGCCACACGGGGTAAGCTTGAAATATCGTCACGGGTAGAGAATAGCCATGCAGGGTCGAAGACGTGGGCTTCTTTATTCCTAGTTTCATATTTCAAACTGCGTTGATTAATAAAATGCGGTTTGTTCAGATATCATGCTAGTGTTATCAGTATGAGAGCATCCTGATTACTTAGCGGACTATGCGCTGGTCTTCCCCAGTCGAGCAATCAAAGTGTGGGCTGGATTAACTAGGGCACTACGCATATGTTGATAGCGTGGAAGCAGATGTGTAGCAACACACATTTGTTTCAAATGAGCCATGTGCCAGTACGTGGCCACAGTGGATGTGAACAGTGTGGTGGAGACTCTTACACAGGACAATTGAACTATGAGCTCTAGTGAAGACTATTGGATATCAGGCAAACCCACACACACACTGGCAAAGCAGTTCAAATTGCTCGGGCCTGGATTACTTTCTCAAGTACAGCAAAAAGCCACTCTTCTTTCCCACCTTCACGTACAACATCTGTGCGCGGTGGTTCTCGAACTGCGTGTTCCAATAGGTCTTGCCCACCTTCATCTTGTCTGCTTCACCATAGACAAATTCAAAGAGCTTGCGGCCGATGCCCCCGAGTCTGCATGAGGGTTGAACAAACAAGTCGTTCAAGTATAACGAGTCCTCAATGGTCCAGGTGTTTCTATGGGTCAAGTACGTGGCAAAGCCCACCACGGTGTCGTTCTCGTCCACAGCTACACCACAGTAGACCGGCTCGGTGTCATCCAAGAAGCGGGAAAACGTGGAGTCGGTGATTTCTGTGGTCATCTTGTCCAAGGCATTGTAAAACTCAAGGTACGAGTCTTTGCCAGACCAAAGTTGCACCCATTGGTCCTTGTCTTTCGGTTCAATTGGTCTTATAGTCACAGTCATTTGGAGATGTGGTGAGTTATTCCAGTGATTCCAGTACAGAAGCCGAAGTGATTCCAGTGATTCCAGTGATTCCAGTGATTCCAGTGATTCCAGTGATTCCAGTGATTCCAGTACCAGTAATCCCAGTAATCCCAGTAATTCTAATATCCTAAATAATTCAGTCAGAAGCGGGTCCTTTATATGTGTGAGCAGCAGGGCTGCAGATTTGGCCCCAAAATGCGGCAGACCAAAGCAGTTATTCAGTGCGAGGTTTCGGAGGAGCCCACGCGAAAATCAGACGCAAGCGACAAACTGTTCAACCCGTGCAAACTGTTCAACCCGTACAAACTGTGCACACGCTGATGGGCACCGCACACCAAACCCCAGGCACTGCCACGAATTTGGAAAAAAGCATCTCTGGAATAGACTGGTCCTGCATATATCGCCCCTGACGTCTCTTTTCCCCCTGACGTCTCTTTTCCCCCAGGCGTCTGTCTGCCAAAATCGGCAGGGATGTACGGACCTGCGTGGCAAGGCGCCCTCGTTCCGCACTGGGTGTCTCCAGCCGCGCCAAGACTTTGGTGACCCGCGGGAGGCTCCTTTTTCCTCGCCAAGCTAACGACTCCACTAGGGTCACGTGGCCCAAGGACAGGTGCTTTGCCTCTTTCCTCTTTCCTCTTTCCTTTCTTCTTTTCTTTCTTCTTTTCTTTCTTCTTTCTTTCTATTTCTATTTTTGAAATGCATTCAAACCAACCAAAATGTTTCGTACTCCTTTGCACAGTCTTTCAAACCAAACGTACACCAACTTTCATTGGAATCAACATTCTGAAATGTTGAGTCTGCAGGATTGTCTTATATGTAATAAATCTAGGAGTCTTGAAATGTTAGGCAAGGCTCAAAACCGAAAGGAACAGAACTGGAAGGCGTACGAAACTCTTTAAATTATTGGTTTGTATAATTTGTTAGTGTAGTTTGAATCCTTTTATCGTGCGGGTTTGAAAGATTCAAACCACACTAGCAATATTAAAGAAACCAATAATTCAAAAAGTTACTGTTTTGAATATTAAATTAAGACTTCACATAAAGAGATTATTTCAAATCTTTGATCCTTAGCATTTTTTTAGTCATAAGTACAAAACCTTTTGACTTATCAGTTTGTTTAATTTTGTTAGTGTGGTTTGAATCCTTTTATCGTGCGGGTTTGAATCATTTTGAAAAAAACTGTACTCCTTCGCACATTCTTACAAACCAAATGTTCACACCAACTTTCATTAGAAATCATTATTTGAAATGTTGGGTCTGGAGGATACCTTATATGTAGTACATTTGGGAGACATTCGGGAGTATTTTAATATCAATCGAGGGTCAAAACGGACGGAATAGAGTGGAATGGGTACCAAACTCTTTAAATTATTGGTTTGTATAATTTGCTAGTGTGGTTTGACTCTTTTTATCGTGCGGGTTTGAATCTTTTATCGTGCGGATTTGAATAGTTTTAAGAAATACTGTACCATTCTGTCGAATGCTACCTCCATGCTTTTGAAATGTATGTGATGCTGGCTGTAGTCGTCTGTATTGGTGGCCACCATTTGGGTGGTGTGCTCGCTCGTGGATATAGAGTAGGACCTAGACATCTCCACTCAGAACATCCACCATAGCTAGCCTATCAAAGATTTGAACAAAACTATAGCCACCAATCAAAGACGGAGGAACTGAGTGTGACGGGTGGGACTCTAAATTATTCGTTTGTATACAGTGTTTTTGAAAATTATTCAAAACAGCGCAATAAACGATTCAAACCACATTAGCAAAATAAAATAAACCAATAATTTAAAGAGTTCGTACCCCTTTCACTCCATTCCGTCCGTTTTGACCCTTGATTAATGTTGCAAGACTCCTGAATTTATTACTTATAAAACAATCCTCCAGATTTAACATTTCAGAATGTTGAATTTTAATGAAAGTTGGTGTGAACATTTGGTTTGAAAGACTGTGCGAAGGAGTACGAAACATTTTGTCGCTTTGGTTTGAACAGTTTCAAAAACACTGTAATTTGCTAGTGTGGTTTGAATCTTTTTATCGTGCGGGTTTGACTAGATTTAAAGAACACTGTATCATTATTTTTTATTTCTTTCTATCTTTTATCTTATATCTTTTATCTTTCTATTTCTATTTCTTTCTTTCTTTCTTTCTTTCTTTCTTTCTTTCTTTCTTTCTTTCTTTCTTTCTTTCTTTCTTTCTTTCTTTCGTTCTTTCTTTCTTTCTATTTCTATTTCGTATTACTGTTTCTTATTTCTTTCTTTCTCTCTCTCTCTCTCTCTCTCTCTCTTTCTCTTTCTCTCTCTTTCTTTCTCTCTCTCTCTTTCTCTTCCTATTTCTTTCATTTTTTCTTTCTATCTTTTATCTTTATTTATCTTTCTCCTTCTCTTTCTCCTATTTCTCTCTCTTTCTCTTTCTCTCTCTCTTTCTCTTTCTCTTTCTCTCTCTCTTTCTCTCTCTCTTTCTCTCTGTCTTTCTCTTTCTTTCTCTTTCTCTTTCTGTTCCTACTCCTATTCCTATTCCTATTTCTCTTTCTATTTCTTCCTTCTCCTATTCGGGTTTGAATAGATTAAAAAAACACTGTATCATTCTATTTCTTATTTTTTTCTATCTTTTATCTTTTATCATTCTTTCTCTCTTTCTTTCTCTCACTCTTTCTCTCACTCTTTCTTTCTATCTTTCTATCTTTTATCTTTTATCTTTTATCTTTTATCTTTTATCTTTTATCTTTTATCATTCTATTTCTATTTCTTTCTTTCTTTCTTTCTTTCTTTCTATTTCTATTTCGTATTGCTGTTTCTTATTTCTTTCTTTCTCTCTCTCTCTCTCTTTCTCTTTCTCTTTCTCTTTCTTTCTTTCTTTCTATTTCTATTTCTATTTCGTATTGCTGTTTCTTTCTATCTATCTTTCTTTCATTTTTTCTTTCTATCTTTCTCTTTCTCTTTCTCTTTCTTTCTTTCTTTCTCTCTCTTTCTCTTTCTTTCTTTCTATCTTTTATCTTTTATCTTTTATCATCTTTCTATTTCGTATTGCTGTTTCTTTCTTTCTTTCTTTCTTTCTTTCTTTCTTTCTATCTATCTTTCTATCTATCTTTCTTTCTATCTTTTTTCTTTCTATCTTTTATCTTTATTTATCTTTCTCTTTCTCCTTCTCCTTCTCCTTCTCTTTCTCTTCCTATTCCTATTCCCATTTCTCTTTCTATTTCTTCCTTCTCCTATTCGGGTTTGAATAGATTAAAAAAACACTGTATCATTCTATTTCTATTTCTTTCTCTTTCTCTTTCTCTTTCTATTTCTATTTCTTCCTTCTCCTATTCGGGTATAAATAGATTTAAAAAACACTATATCATTCTATTTCTTATTTCTTTCTATCTTTTATCATTCTATTTCTTTCTCTCTTTCTTTCTCTCTTTTATCATCTTTCTATTTCGTATTGCTGTTTCTTATTTCTTTCTTCCCATCTCTCTCTCTCTCTCTTTCTATTCCTACTCCCATTCCCACTCCCATTCCCATTCCCATTCCCATTCCTTCCTTCTCCTATTTAACCCTCTTAATGGCTTCGCCCTCAAGCATGTGCTGCCTACGCTGCACTTTTTCGTGGACTGGCGTGCCTCGCCTATGCCCAACGCACTCCATCAGAGCGAGGACGGCCTCACGTGTCCTGCATGCAGGGGCAAGAAATAAGTGGGGTCTGGTCTGAGCACTTCCAGACCAGTGATATCTGCTGCTCGCTATACGACATCTTCTGTGACTTGCTGGTTTCTGTGCCGTTGGAGCTCTTCTTTAAACCCACGCTTCTTATATCCCTCCTGCACCTTAGCCTTGTGACGGGTCTGCACTTGCTGCTTCTCCTGCTCTCGGCCCACCCACCAGCTTCTTTGTTACTAGCAACCTCAAAATCCGCCACTGCCGCCTGCTGTTCATAAACCAACACACTGCCCTTCAAAGGGTGCCCCTGGTATACACTTATTGCATGCACTGACGCCCCCACCTGCTCAGAATCCATGGACACGTCCTTATTCCTGAAAAAGAGAGGCTCCTACGGAAGACCATGTGACTTATGTGCCTCTCGAAGAGTCCGCTGTGAGACGCCGCCTGGCTCCGAACTGTGCAAGAAATGCGTCGCCATGAACTTGCCATGCACCCATGACCGGGTGCGGTTGAAGTCAGGGCCCAAAAATGGCCGTAGAAGCCGAAAAGAAATCGAGGCTCTGAAGAAGATCAAATCCTCGGATTCGCCTGCTCCAAAGAGATCTGCCCACTCGCCACTGACCAATATAGAATTCTCGGCGCCTCCTCTTTTGCCAGCAGATGTGCCATCATCGATGCCAATGCCGGGGCACACAACCCCAAACCTGCACCCTGTTCTTGAAGGCATTCATCCAGTGGATATTCGAACCACCATGTCTCTCCAGCCCGATCCTATGTATTTGCCTCCGCAGTTGTCGCCGCAGGTGTTCTTTTCGCCATATGCACCCCAGATGCATGGCCAGCTGTATAATACTCCACCCTATATGCCGCATGCTCCAGACCTACGGCAACACCTACAGGGACCTACGGTGCACACGATTCCTACATTTCCTCCTCTCCCTATGGTGCTGCCTTTTCCACCCCAGACCCCACCTGACGAGCTCCACGTCGACGAAAATGCTCTTGATGCGTTTGTTGTGAAGCCCTCTAAATCTGAGCATAACCTGGCCAAGATAAACGCAACTGAAGAAAACTTGGGTGAAGAACATTGTGGTCGCGAAGGAACCGGTCCTCATGCCATGTTATCTTTGGAGCACCTTCTTCTGCGGCTTCAAGTCTACCAGACCTGGTTCTACGGGTACTGGCCCATTCTCTCAGTTGCAGAGCTCATCCTGGTGATTCTGGACGGAGCTCAGCTTGGCTACGAGGACAATTTCATCACACTCACCCTGAAGAACGCCATGTCGTATAGTCTTTGCTGTGCCGTATGTGCTGCGATCACCACGCAACTTTCATTTGTTCTGTCCACCAATTCGGCTTTGAACTTCAATGCCATTCTGGCCGATGCTTATGCCAAAGAGGCCAAGAGGGTACGTGATTTGTTTGACTACACGGGGAAACCATGTATGAACACGCTCTTGATTTCCTTTTTCTTATACGCCCATTACGTGAATACTCCGGGGAAAAGCAAGACCGCCACCATTTTTCTTCGGGAAGCCATTTCAATTGGACAAGTGTTGAACTTCCATACCCCGGAGTTTTTCGAGGGGAAATCTCGTGCTGAGGTTCACCGATGGCGGAAGATCTACTATACGCTTTTAGTGACGGAACGGTACATGTGCTTTGAATGTGGCATCCCGGTGATCCTTGACCCCTGTGTGAAGTTTCCCGATTTGGACGACGAAGAGTACCCGTCTCTCATATTTGGCTTCACGGAGTTGGTCAAGGTGTTTTCTGCTCCCGGAAAGAGTTTCTTTGGCGAGTTGAATGAGCAAAAAACACCTACACCTGATTATACTGAGCTGACCGACAAAAGGAAATGGATCAGTGCAGTGCAGCTGCAACTCCATGGTAACAGAGTCCTTCCTAAAAACGTTACTCAATCACAGAGATTGAATATTATATTATCTGAAGCGTGGATAAGGGCCATTGCTTGGCAGATCACGTCTGACAACGGTATGCTTCGGTCGCTGTGCCAGACAGACGATTGTTTCAGCTATGAATTCCCACTTTCCAACGTGCGGAGTTTCCTCCAGCAGACCAGGGATTTACCTGAAGTGGCCTTTGAGACAAATGGCCCGGGAGTTTATGTCAAGTTGATTGAACTAGCAAAGACGTTGACCTCCAGTATCCCCAAACTCACCATGGGCGACGAGGACACCATTTATGGGTCATCCATTGCTTCCAAGCTCCAGGACTTGGAGAGTTTATTCTTCTTGGTGACCAAATTCAAGAGCAATATCATTGCCAAACTGGCGGACTACCAGGCTATAGGCAACTTCATCTTCCAGTCCAAATTGAAGCATGTGCCAAGAGCTATAAATAGCTATTGTCGAATCGAAGAGCTTCACGATGATGCAGAGGAAGACGTGGAAGAGGATGAAGAGGATATCGTTGGCGACGTGGGAAACTTGGAAGACTCCGAAAATGATCCTGGGCTCTTGTTTTTCCAGTCCATGAATTCGTTAAAGAATTTCGGGACTCTGCCAAAGTTCGGGAGCAACATCTCCTTGTCTACCTTCATGCACGATGCCATGGGCTAGCAAAGAGAGTGGCAGTGGCAGAGTGAAAGGAATGTCTACATTGCCGGAATTCCACATCTTTCCTGGAATAAATTATTGCGTGGCCCGTCTCGAAAATGACGCTACACCTTGGGATGCGGACAGTATCTTCGAGAAAGTGACTCTATAGAATGTGGTTTGTTTCACAGACACTCAAGGGCTTTACAAAGTTGTGGGAGGCTTGTTTGCTCCAAGGAACTTCTTCTCCCGGAGCAGGAGTTCGTAAACCTCCAACGGGGGAGTTACACCCCACAAGTTTGCCGCATGGTCGTCCCCATGTCTCGGAAAACCACGAAACTTGACTACTTTACCTATCCCCTTTGCTGCAATTGAGGCGTACACTGCACAATGCCCCTTGGCCAGCAGGCTAAACGTAAGCTTAGACCAGTAGCACAGTAACATAGTGTTGGGTCACAAGGATTGCGCCCCTCTCTCGCAATTATGCACAGCGCTTATAGCGCATGATGCATCCACTACAGGCGGTGACAGACTACGGCAACTAAGGCGGGCTATTGGCCGGAATACAAGAAATTCCACGAAAGCAGGGAGGTTCCAGTATGAGGCTTATCGTGCGGCCTGGGGTGCTTCGTCACGGAGGGCATGGCGAATTAAGCATGCAGAAGGTGCATTGAAAGAGTGTTCGACTTTAAAGGTGTGACATGCAGTTACCCCAGAATACGGGTGCAGCACATTGGCGAGGCGGCCAGCAACATTCAAAGCAGCCACGGGAATGGGGAATCTTTCCTTGAGGGACTTTGCACTAAGCCACGCAAAGATTCGTAAGTTTCGGAAAGATAGCGCAGTGCGTCAGACTATATCGAACGCGCATATGTTTCGAGTACCCCGGAATCCGAGACCTCGTAATCGCAAGTCACCCCAGTGTCATTGCCCCGCTTCGAGTCTTTTCTTTTTTGCAGTCATGCCACGCTGGCGCCGCCGTTCGCTCTTGGCATGCTCATGCTTTAAATGCAAGTCGCTCTTAGCTCGAGCAGAGAATGGTTCCGGCGCGAAATGTTCCGAAACCTCTGGCGGACCATCCACCCGGCACATTGACGGGTTTAAGCTCGAGCAGCGCTCCGGACGGCGGGTCGGTTGAAAAGCCAGTCTGATTTCCCCCCCAGTAGCGCCAGGCCCCAGGGTCACCCGTAGGCCAGCAGCCCGTGCGCCGGGGAGGCAGTTTAGCGAATTCTGTGCGTCCCGCCGTGTCCCACATGGAGCAAACGCAGATTTCGCGCCTGCAGCGAAAGCGGGACTGGAAACGTACACCGCATCGCTTTCCTGTTTTGAGTTGGACGCCGCATTTTCTCATGCCGCATTTTACCCTCAGCACATTCCATTGTCGGGACGTATTGTTCGCATTGAACAATGGGAGTAAGAATTTGAGTGAAACAAAGATTGGAGCGCAAGCAGAATTTTCTAGAACAATAGCCGATCCCCCCACCAGCCTATGGCGCAGCGTGCTGTGAAAATCACACGGTATCAATGGCTCAAGCAGATTCATAATACCATCAGAAAATAATGCGGCAGCGTAAAAATAGGACCCAGGTCCAATCTCGCAAAGATTCTGGCAGGGATCCTCGAAGTGGAATATGCAAAATCACAAGTGCTTGTCGTATAGTTGGGGCCATGTGCAGTCGGAACTCCTCCTCTTGGCGGCAGGTTCCCCAGTCAAGGCTTCTTCCAGCATCATAGTAGCTTGAAAGCAGGCGTTGAAACAAGGCCTCCGCAAACATTAACAATGCCGCCATTGTTGTTACTACTTGAAACTTGCTCGGTCATAATCCGGAGTTTGGGGAGATCCCTATCCCGGAAGCCTGTATAGGCGTCTGTAGGCGACGTCTGTAGGCGACGTCTGTAGACGACGTCTGTAGTTGACCATTTGTAGAAGACGTCTGTAGAAGACGTTTTTAGCTGACCGTCTGTAGACGACCGTCTATAGTCAACCCTGTACCCAACCCTGTACCCAACTCTGTACCCAACTCTGTACCTAACCTCTATAGCCACAGCCTTGCATACCCGACCTTGCCAAATGACAGCCCACAAACTATAGGCTTCCCACAGACGTTGTATTCAGGCGTGGGCCTTGTATACCAGGCTTGTACATACTAACCGTGTATAAAGTCCAGCCTTGTATATAACGCGGTAATTATTACAGATCGGGCGTACGGCACCTGCATACATTCCGGGCGGACACAGGCCTCTAACGCAAATTTAATGATTGCAGGCAAACCCCACGTCAGACGCTAAACGAACTAACATCGGTTGGGGCAGATGCATACACCATGAGCCCATGGCCCAACCCGTGCTCCAGCGTGTCGGAATAATAGGTCATGCACGAACTCCACATCAAAAAGGAATTCGCGCGCATGCATGCAGATTTGCAGGGCAGGCGCCTGCCCATCCGATCACCATCTCTTGCACGCTACCCCACAAGTGGGGTCAATGTGGCCGCAGGCCCGCCCAAGAAATCACCTATATATAACTCAGGGGCCGCCTTTCCACTGTCTAATTCCCCATCACATTCTTTCAAGCATAGCTTCATTAACCCATACTCTCTGTGTAAATACCTACCTTCGGTGTTTGAAGACTCATTAGACGAAAAAAAAAAAAAAACAGATCTCGCATCCTTCACCATGTCTCAGCTGGACTACAAGGATACTGCTTTGATCACCACAGACAAGGCGGACTCGGTGTCGCATGACTCGTTGGAGCCGGAGGTGCAAGACTACCTCGCCAAGTTCCTCGACATCTCCACCAACGCCAAGGAGAATGACCAGAAGGAGAAGTCCATGTCGTTGAAGGAGGGAGTCAAGACGTTCCCCAAGGCCGCATTATGGTCCATCGCCTTGTCCACGGCCATCATCATGGAGGGCTATGACGTCAACTTGCTTAATTCGTTCTACTCATTCCCGGACTTTGTCCAGAAGTTTGGCGAGTACTACCCCGACAAGGGCACGTACGAGATTCCTGCGCGCTGGCAGACGGCCTTGTCCATGGCAGTCAATGTGGGTGAAATCATTGGCTTGTTCATTGCTGGTATTGTGTCCGATAAAATCGGCTACCGCAAGACGCTCATTGCGTCGTTGTTCATGGTCACAGCCTTCATCTTCATTGTCTTCTTTGCTCCGAGCGTGCAGGTGTTGTTGGTGGGCGAGATCCTCTTGGGCTTGCCATGGGGTGCGTTCCAAACCTTGACGGTTTCCTATGCGTCGGAGGTGTGTCCTACCGTTTTGAGATTGTACTTGACCACCTACGTCAACATGTGTTGGGTCATTGGCCAGTTGATTTCCTCGTGTATCTTGAAGGGCATGCTCAGTTCCAGCATGAAGGACTCGTACAAGGTGCCGTTTGCGTTGCAGTGGATGTGGCCCATTCCGATTGCCGTGGCCGTGTTCTTTGCGCCCGAGTCGCCCTGGTGGCTCATGAAGGTCGGCCGAAACGCCGACGCCAAGAAGTCTGTCATGAGACTTTTATCCGAGAACGAGCACTTGCCCAACAAGGAGTTGATGGCCAATGCCATGATTGACAAGATGCACATGACCATCAAGGAAGAGCTGGCGCTTACCCAAGGCATCACCTACTGGGACTGCCTCAAAAAGAAGAACTTGCGGAGAACCAGAGTCACTTGTATGACGTGGTTGGTGCAGAACATCACTGGCTCGGCCTTCATGGGCTACTCCACCTACTTCTACAAGAACGCCGGTTTGTCCACTTCCAACAGTTTCACCTTCTCCATCGTGCAGTACGTGTTGGGCTTGCTAGGCACGCTTCTTTCGTGGACCTTGTCCCAGAAATTCGGAAGATTCGATATCTTCTTCGGTGGCCTCTGTGTGCAGACTGTGTTGTTGCTCATCACCGGAGGGCTTGGTTTTGCTTCGGGCTCCGGTGCCTCGTGGGCCGTGGGCAGTTTGTTGTTGGTGTTCACGTTTGTTTACGACTCCACCATTGGTCCGATCACTTACTGCTTGGTCACGGAGTTGCCGTCCACCAAGTTGAGAACCAAGACCGTGATCTTGTCCAGAAACGTGTACAACGTGTCCGGTATCGTCATCTCCATCATCATGCCTTACATGTTGAACCCTACTGCCTGGAACTGGAAGGCCAAGACCGGGCTTTTCTGGGCTGGCTTTGCTGTGTTCGGTGTGGTTTGGTGTTGGTTTGACATGCCGGAGACCAAGGGCAGAACGTTTGCCGAGTTGGACTTGTTGTTTGAGCAGGGAGTGTCTGCTAGGAAGTTCAAGAGCACTGAGGTGGCCGTTTTCGATGTTGGCCACATGATGGAGAAGTTGGGAGAGGATGGAATCCGGAATGTGGTGGAGGAGAAGAAGGCGGAGGTTGGGCATGTTGAACATGTCTAGTTCTTGACGAGAACTTCAATTCACTAATGTAAATTATCTTGACGTAGGCTTAGGCCATAGTAATATCATTGAAAACCATTGGCGTGTATACTTCTACATTGGGGACGATTGCAATGTACATTGTAGTGGGCTTTCTAGAAGCCGGAGTATAGCAGTGGGTCTGGAGTGGGCAGTCAGCCAGAAGTGAACAGCTTGAAGTGAACAGTTGAAGTGAACAGCTTGAAGTGAACAGCTTGAAGTGAACGCCAGAAGTGAACGCCAGAAGCAAACAGCCAGAAGTAAACGCCAGAAGTAAACAGCCAGCGAGGAACTTGAGTATGCATCGAGCATCTTGTCTTCTTGCACCGATAGAGCTTACTGCTGCTTCATTATGTAGGCATAAACTCCTCTTATGTAACGATTCATCTCGATGGACGTCATACCTCCTAAACTCATCCTCCTGACTGGAAGCTAATCCTCATCCTCATCCTCAATATCCGTCTCAAGATCGCATATCGATCGGCAGTTGGGGCAGTAGAACTGGGGATATCTCTTGATGATGATGGGCCGTATGCACTTATAGTGCCAAGAATGCGAGCAGGGACTGACGAACAACGCCTGACATGGCTCCAACTTCAAAAGACAAATGGCACACTCGGATAACTCCTCGCTGTCCTCCGTCTTGCTCTCCACCCCCAAGTTCCTCATTTTTTTGTGAATGTCTATGTTGAACCTGTTGACCTTTCTCTGCCAGCTTCTGTTGAACTCACACCTCATCTTGACGCATCGGTACACTTCTTCCGTGCCTCCTCTGTAATCCAAACCTAGTTGAACCACATCACCATCCATCAATGGCCAAAGAGTCAGCTCTTGAGACGCCTGTGAGAGTCGGATGTTGTTGAGGAATGTACCCGATGACGATTTGCAGTCCTTCAAAAACCACTGCCCTTCCTCATTACACTGGAACAAGGCATGTGTTCGGGACACAACCTTGGACTTGAAGACAATCCGGGAGTTTGAGCCCTGAGGCGCATGCGCCGCGCTTTTATGCTTTTCCGTGTACCTTCCTATGGAAATGGATTCGGACGGATGGTTTCTCCGAATAATGGGCGCGAAATAAAGACCAGTGTTGGAAGACGAGTGGTCAATAATTGGAGTCAACCGCACAGAGAACAGCCCGTCTTTATCTTTGCCGTTGTCGTCCTTATCAGAGTCATGAGACTCCGCAAGCCTCGTGGTGTCTGAGTTCACAGCGAGCGTGTTTTCTCTAGACACAGAAGGTTGAGTGGTATGTCTTGGAGCCTGCTCCTCCGGATCATTAGTCTCCTGGGCCTCTTGGGTCTCCAAGGGCGAGTGAGCATCATCAGACGGCGCCTGGTCATCCAGTGTCGGGCGTTCAAGAATAACCTCGGTGGAGTTTCGCAACGGGGAGTATGTATAGTTGTTGAAGGTAGAGTTAACGCCAGATTCGCCGTTGGCGAAGTTACTGAGGTTGGCGATGGTGGGGCTGTTGGCCATGAAGTGGTTTTGGATGTTCTCTTGTTGTTTGGATGCGTGATGTGAGCTGGAGCTTGTGCCCCTTATGGAGTTCGACAAGGAGCTCAAGAAGCTCAACCCGAAAGAGGGTCGGCGGCCCAAGGCCAGAAATGCGGAGTTCTTGGGGGGATGAGATAAAGTGGAGGAGACCCGAGCGCCATCAGGGAAGTCCAGACTCTGCGCTTGCGCTTTGCCGGAATGGGAAGCCTTATCATTACGTTTCTTTTGTCCGCCGCTTCCTTGGCTTCGGGAAACAAAAAGATCCGAGTCAGACACTCTGCCTTCAGGAACACGAGTTGAGAAAGGCGCCAGGGTGTCTTTCTGTGGGGGCTGAGCCGGAGATGCCCCTAGAGCAGGAGCGCCGTTTCTCGTAGCGCTAGCGCTCGTTTCAGGCTCCTCGTCAACCTCCTCTCGAGAGTCACTCAGAGTTTCGATGTCTTGCATTTCCGCCAGGTTCTCTCTTATTTGTGGAGGAGATCCGGGAGCGGAATTTTCGGGCGATGCCGAGGAAGACACGACGCCAGGCTTCATTTTTGTATCGTTCGCAGACACTTCTGTGTTAGGTAAAAGGCTCAAACCTTCGAGCCGTAAGTCCTCCATGACGATGCAAAGCTAGATTTTATGACGTAGGAAAAAGACTCTTTTGTATGATGACGAGAATCACGGTGTTTGTGGCGGATTACACGTGGCGGCAGAAGATGGCGCAGGGACGGGGGATTAGCCGGGAGGAAGGATAGCAGAGATTATTATGGATAGAGACGTGGGTAAGCAAAACA
This sequence comes from Metschnikowia cubensis, assembly GCA_002374405.1. Classification (NCBI taxonomy): domain Eukaryota; kingdom Fungi; phylum Ascomycota; class Pichiomycetes; order Serinales; family Metschnikowiaceae; genus Metschnikowia; species Metschnikowia cubensis. The sequence goes on from NKZA01000047.1 coordinate 65,731, forward strand.
ACAGCGTGTTCACCGTTTTGAAAGTGTTTCAGATGCCACTTGAGATGAAACAGCTAGATGTGGGATAGGAAAAAGATGTGGTTTGTTCGGTAGGTTTACACAGAAAAATACACATCTTGTGCGACCACGGTACAGGAAAGGAGAGGGGGGGGGGGCTTTTTCTTACCTAAATTGAGTACTGTGTCGTTTATTTCTTTTCTGTTGCGCGCTATGCTTACGCTGTGGGGCCCGCGCGATAACACCTGAAACGCAGCCGCAAACGTGAAACACCCCCAGCCTCCCACACACACTCCTCGCATGCACGTGAGCCTCTGCTTGCTCTTTCACCATACATTTGAAGACGGTCACACCTTCGCGGTTAATGTTGCCAAGAAGGTCGTAATGGCTTTAAATAGATGACCTTTAAACGACAAGTGGTGGCGACGTCTGGCAAGAACATAGACTAGCAGAGCAGGCTAGAACTTAGACTAGCAGAGCAGGCTAGAACATAGACTAGCAGAGCAGGCTAGAACTTAGACTAGCAAAGTAAGCTGGAACATAGACTAGCAGAGCAGGCTAGAACATAGGCCAGAAACTAGACTAGACTCCAGAAAATAGTAAGCGAGACTGCAGCACCCAGGAACAGCCAACTGGAACGGTAAACCAGGATTAGTCTGTTGGACCAGAAGACTAAAAGTAAGCTGAACTTAGGGGAGTAAACTGGAAGTAGTACCCTGGGCTAGAAGCCTAGACCAAAAATTGTACTAGTAGTTACTCTTTTCACTCACTAGTCTTAGTAATAGCTGCTGCAAATGTTCTCTGCCCTTTGGGCTCTTCCATATGCGGTGGCCCGAGTTCTCAGACACCACCCACTCTAGAGCATAGTCACTAAGCTTAGTGAGCTCTCGTTGCCACTTGCCCCAATTCAATGACCGTTTGATCATAAAATCAGACAGAATAATGGCAAGCGGAATACTTCTGATGTCGGCCGTGTGCACTTCGTTGTAGGATAAGATGGAGGCCGTGATTTGCTCCTGTAACCTGGCCCTCAAGTACTTGGAGCTGTATACCATATCAGACCCAAAAATTCTGCTCTTGGACAGGTACCGTCTTGGGTGGAAGAACCAATGGATATCTTGCATGATCCCTAGTGGCGACACGAGTCCTCTTAGCCATAATTTGAAACCTTGCCATGAGTCCATGAGATCCAAGACATTTCTGAAAGTTTTTCTACTCTCATTCTTTTTGTTTGGGCCACTGAATGGAAAGTGCTTGAGTAAGTCCTCGTGCCAACTGTCCACCAATAGCACAGAGTGCATTTGACCAGCATTTCTCAGTGCAAAAACCCGGGAATAAAGTCCCCCGGAATCGTACCCCACTGCACTGAATGGGCCTTCTATACCTTCAGTCTTTAAAGCTTCAGTAAGGTACTCAACAATGATACCAATGGAAATGGGCGATGGCGCACTATCTGAAAAGGCATAGCCCGGTCTGTCCCAAATACAGTAACGCTCGATTTTGTTCATGTGGTAGAGTTCTTGAATCCATTCTTGGAACTGCTCCGAGGATGTTTGCTGGCCTCCCTCCACTAACACAATGGGCTGCTTTGGTTTCTTATCGTCCGATTCCGTTGTGTCATTTGCTTTGGCATAAACATCACCATAACATGCCAAGTGGACCTTGAATTGGTCTTCATTGACCGCAACCAACTTACCCCAAGGCTTTTCGTGTGAGTCAAAAGCCTGGATCCATAAGGACAAACTGATATTCCAAATAATCAACAAGAGAAGAAATTTGGCGAAGATCTTGACGGCAGTAACCAAAAGCTCAAACAACGACATTCTCTTCTCCACGCGGCCTGTGTAGCGGATTTCCTGCTGGGCCTTGCCCACCTCCACTCTATAGTCCGCAAAGCAATTGAGGGCTACATTGGCCAACGTCCATAAAAGAAGTAGATTGCCAAACAATCCCAAGCCATCACGTAATCTAGGCACGGACACCACCACCACCACGTCCAATACCAAAAGAGCACAGCTGACGTAACCCAAGATACGCTCATAATAGGAGGGCACAGTAAAGCACCAGAGCGTGATGGAGCCTGTCAAGATGCAGAACACCACGAGGTTGAGTTCCAAGAACAGCTTTCCCCGAGTGTTCATGCCCGGAATGGAGATAAAGTCCGAAACCAAGGCAAGCGTGAAAAGTGCCACATTGAATAGCAACACCATCAAAAGGACCGAGCGGAGAAGCTTTATACGCTTCAATTTGAGTGGCGACACACGTGGGTCGTCTGGGTCTAGGTAACTTCCAGACGACTCAAGCAAGGGAGACGATTCCGAGGGGTTATGGGCCAAATGGCTCGAGCGTGAGCTTGCAGTGGAGGGTTCTTCACCTATCACTCTTGATTTATTGCCACGCGGGCTAGTGGCGCCATTTTCAGGGGGTGTTTGATGGTCCTGAGTCCCGGCGCTGGGAGGGTAAGTATTGGCCATTGAAGCAAGTCTAGGCCAATTGAATGGTCACAAACACAAAGAATTGACCAGAGGGAAAAATGGGCAACGCCACTTTTTATATAGTCTAAGGCCACGATGGGGGTGTGGCTGTAAAAATGGGAGTAGAAGAATGTAGTTGATTGTGGAGACACCAGGGAAAAGGGCCTTTAAATAGGGCCATACGGTGCGCGCATTAGCAACTTAGTTTAGCCTCACTTGCGTCGATAGCTGCAAACCAGCAGACACCCGAACACCAAGACAGTGGCTTGGGAGTGTTTCAGAATAGTTTGGGCGGTTCATGATGTTTCAGATGAGTTTGGGGATGCTCAGGATGTTTCAGAGTTTAGGTAGATCAGAATTCCGTGGTGTTTCAGGGATAGACATGGTGCATCTGATGTCAATGCAGATATAAGTGAGTGTTGATAACCATTTTCGGTGGCAGTGCTCGTAACCATTTTTGATGGCAAGTGCTCGTAACCATTTTCGGTGACAAGTGCTCATAACCATTGTCAATCCTAAGTGCTCATAACCATTGTCAATGGCAAGTGCTCATAACCATTCTCAATCTCAAGTGCTCATAACCATCATCAATCCCAAGTGCTCATAACCATCATCAATCCCAAGTGCCTATCGTTGAACATGTGCTTGTGCCGTGTATGTGGTACATGTTACCTGCAGTACAGCGGAATTGGAAAGCTTGATAAGGTTTCGACGACTCAGAGGAGTGCAGACTAGTATTGTATCCAGGTCTTGGCCAGGTAGTCAGGTTGACTTGAGACACGGTACCAAGTCCGGTGCAGGAGGAAGCAGTCCAAGGAATCCCAAGTATATAGAGGGATTCCGCTCTAGCTAGGGGTTTCCTATCTAGAAAGGTGCGGGTATCCAAAAGACGGATCTCCTGGTCCACATTGGTAGCACGACTAGATAAAGAGGAATGAACAGGATGTAACCGGTCCGGACCAGGACCTCATAACCCAGTATTCTTGTGACAGTGCTCTGCAGTTTTTCAAAGAGACCCGGTATTCTTGTGACAGTGCTCTGCAGTCTTTCAAGGGCATATGGCTTCACCCCACTTTCATTATTCATATTCTGAAATCTTCACCTGGGTCATTGCCTCATTATTTGGTCTGCAGTTTCAAGGGTACCCCGGAATTGGCTCTAGAGAGAACGCAAAACACCCGTACACCCGGCTACCTCAGCAGAAAAAGGACCAACGCAAACGGCGTTTTTTTGCTGGAATTGTTTTGAAAATGGGTTCGTTGGGGTTGTGGAATTCCGGACACCCGTTTGGTGGATTTTCAGCAGAAAAAATGCGGTGGTTTGTCTAAAACGTGCCCGGATGAATGTGGTCACGTGACTCAGTTAACTTCCGGTCTCACGGCACCATAAATTCGCCAATTCTTGGAGATTGGTATCGGCCGGATGCTCTAAAAAAGAGGTTATGCAGGGCTTCAAAGATATACTGGAACCATTTGCACATCCAGTGTTCCAAAACTAACCAAAGCAAGAAGACAGAATGGTTCTTTTCCCCTCGCAGTCCATCAAAATGGGGTAATGTTACTTTCATCCGAATTCAATATTCTGAAATGTCACAGCTGGAGAATTCCTCATGCACCACATTTATAATCAAGGCCAAAATGGACGGAACAGTCCTAGTTTCCGTATCATCCTGTACACAACAACCGGAGGGGATGTATGAAACTTTGAAACATTGGGATGTAGTTTTGCTGGTGTAGTTTGGATGGTTTTGGAAAACACAGGGTTTCGATGTTTGAAGTCTCGAAAACAGTTTGAATAATTTCCCATTGGCTTCGAAAGATTGGGTGAAGCGTACGAAACTGATCTGGACATTTGCGAGTGCAGGAGTTTCCTATGAGGACGACTTTCTGATGATGCAATAAGTGAACTTGGCCATGGAAGAGTCCCGGCTTATCATCTCCAGATATATAATGGGAGCAACTCGGCCGTAAGAGCTCCATTACTTAATCTTAGATTGATACTGAGAGATCCACGAGAGGCAGGGCGCCGGCTATTGAGGACTCATGGAGCCTACTCTGCCCGCTCGTAACAATGGCCATTCCAAACCCATCCCTGCACGATGGAACTCTTTCGAAAGTTCTAGAACAGTCCTGGCTGTTGTTCCAGTGGAGAGCTTCTGGTAACACGGTCTCTCATAGTTATAGAAGCCACCCGGGTTTCTCCCTTGAGGAGCCATGAACGAGCAAACTGTTATTAGGCATGAATGGAAAACACGACTTTCCAAAGTTGCCTCTGTAGCTTCTTCGTCTCTCTCTGAATCTTCACCAACGTCAAACGTACCATTTCTCAGGAAATCCAGCATATGGATGAAAGGCACTAGGAGCGTCTCGAAAATGTGGATCTAGGATCTGCTTCAAAATATGGCTCTGATTTTTTGCACTCCATAGCCCAAGACTTGTAACCTCTTCGACCTCCGGCAGCACCTTGGACTACCTCTTCCACCTCACGCAGTGATGCGTTTTGGCGTTCAGGAGTACATTGGTAAAAGCTTTGCTTCAAGAACCAACTTCACCTCAGCAAATTCAGGAATAGCTGGACCAGGCTCTTGAGCCTCGAGAATTGTTTGAATCTCGGTCATCACAGATACAGTCTAATATAGACATCAGTAATTGGAATATCCTTAGTACTGTTCGGGTGCATCCTGCTATTACTGGCCGTTCAGAAAAGTACCCCTTCAAAATAGTGGCAGTTCAGAATAGTAGCCGTTCAGGAAAGTACCCCTTCAAAATAGTGGCAGTTCAGAATAGTAGCCCTTCAGAAAAGTAGCCGTTCAGAAAAGTAGCCGTTCAGAAAAGTAGCCATTCAAAATAGTGGCAGTTCAGAAAAGTAGCCGTTCAGAAAAGTAGCCGTTCAGAAAAGTAGCCATTCAAAATAGTGGCAGTTCAGAGAAGCAGCCGTTAGGTCATCGTTCCTAAACACCGTTATATCAAGAAGCACGTTGGAAACTGATCCTTTCGATTGGGTCGCATAACGATTCCAGCAGTTTTGCTGGTCTGGTGCGAAACACGGTCGCGCTGCCTGAACCGTTCTGCCTGGTAGGCTCGAAACATTGTGCGAGCCGTGATTGTTCATTTGAATGGTTTTGAAACAGTGTTTTTCAAAACTATTGAAACGAGCGCAGCAAAATGTTCAAGCCACACTAGCAAAATTGAACCAGTAAATTGAACCAGTAAATTGAACCACAAAATTGAACCACAAAATTGAACCACCAAATGGAACCACAAAATTGAACCACAAAATTGAACCGCAAAATTGAACCACCAATTGAACCACAAAATTGAACCACCAATTGAACCACCAATTGAACCACAAAATTGAACCACCAATTGAACCACCAATTGAACCACCAATTGAACAAACCAGTAATTCAAAGCTCGTACCCGTGCCACTTCCGTTCCATCCGTCTTGTCCCTAGATTGCTATTGAAAGACTCCCAGTATGGGTAGTGCTGAAATGTCAAGTCCAGTTATTAGGAGTCGCCGTACATTGCTCCTGTAGAAAACTCAAACGGTCCCCTTGGAATTATCAAGAACACAGTTTCGATGAGCATAAGCACAATAGCTCTCCTGGTCACATCCCAAGAATCGCCAGCATGTAATTCCACAGTATTTTCAAGTACTCACCTTCACAATAAAATTCGTGAAGACATCACAATAAAATTCGTGAAGACATCACAATAAAATTCGTAAAGACATCACAATAAAATTCGTAAAGACATCACAATAAAATTCGTAAAGACATCACTAAAAATATCCTGGAAATATGGTTCGGTAAGTACAGTCTTCAAAACTATAACCAGCGCAATGAAACGATTCAAACCACACTAGCAAAATTCAACAAACCAATAATTCAAAACGTTTCGTACGCCTTCCAGTTCAGTTCCATCCGTTTTGAGCCTTGACTATATTGCAAGGCTCCTAGATTTATTATCTACCTTAATGTTAAGTACATGGACGAGGGCAAGATCCAGTTCCCTGAATTGACCACATACATCGGAGCTGCCGTCGGTAAGCCTGGCAGTGTGCAGAAAATTGGCTGGAAGACCGTCACCACCAGCACGCTGTACATCTTTTCGCCTATTCCACACCAGGTGGAGTCCAGTACCATCTCTGAGAACTTGGCCATGAAGAAGGCCAGCCAAACCCCTGCGTCCAAGAACAACATTGCAGAGTTGGAACACGAACAATTGTTAGACAATCTGGATCTAGCATTTCATCACATTGAATTCTGATTAAAGTTGGCGTGAACGTTTGGTTTGAAAGAGTGTGATTGCGAAACATGTTGTCGCTTTAGTTTGAATACAGTGTTTTTCAAAACTATTCAAATGAGTGTGGCAAAATGTTCAAACCACACTATCAAAATTAAACAAACTGGTGAGTCAAAAAGCTTCGTACTTATGACTAAAAAATCCTAAGGCTCAAGGATTTGATGTAAGCTGTTTATGTGAAGTCTTAATTAAAAATTAAAAACAGTAACCTATTGAATTATTGGTTTGTTTAATTTGGTAATGTGGTTTGAATCATTTTATCGTGCGGGTTTGAATAGTTTTGAAAAACACTGTAGTTTCGAAAAACACCGTATTCATTAATGCGCGGAACAGACAAGATTGCGTAGAGAAGTGCGTAGAGAAGTGCGTACAGTGTTTTTGAAAACTATTCAAACCAACACAGCAAAATGTTTCGTATTCCTTCGCACAGTCTTACATACCAAATGTTCACACCAACTTTCATTAGAATTCATTGTGAAGAAATGTTAAATCTGGAAATTACCTTGGATGCAGTACATTTGGGATTATCTGGGAGTCTTGCAATATTAATCAAGGGTTAACCGAACGGAATTGTAGTGGCCCGGGTGATTATTGGTTTGATTAATTTGCTAGTCCAGTTTGAATTGTTTTATCGCGCTGGTTTGAATAGTTTTAAGAAATACTGTACAGTGTTTTCCAAAACTGTTCAAACTCGCGAGGTAAAACGATTCAAACCACACTAGCACAATTACAATGTTTTTGAAAAGTATTCAAACGAGCCCCACAAAATGTTGGAACCAAGAAAATAGAATGATCAAACCAATAATTCAAAACCTTTCATACCTCTCCACTTCTGTTCCGTCCGTCTTGCTCCATCACTGGTACTGCAAGACTCATAAATACAGTGCTTTTCAAAACTATTCAAATGAGCGAGATGAAACGATTCAAACCACACTAGCAAAATGAAGCAAACCAATCATTTAAAGAGTTTCGTACCCCTTTCACTCCCTTCCGTCTTAACCCTTGATGAATATGGAATGACTCACAAATAACCTCAAATGTACTACATATGAGGCAATCATCCAGATTTAACATTTAAGAATAGTGAATTCTAATGAAAGTTGGTGTGAACATAACCACTTGGGGAGTACGAAACATTTTGCCGCGTTGGTTTGAATAGTTTCGAAAAACACTGTATACTATATATGAGGCAATCCTCAAGGTTTAAATTTCAGAATAATCAATTTTATTAAAGTTGGTGTAAAAAATTATGCCATTTGGTTGAACGACTGTGCGACGGGTTACGAAACTTTTTGAATGATTGGTACAGTGTTTTTCGAAATTATTCAAACCAAGGTGGGAAAATGTTTCGTACTCCTTCTCATAGTCTTTCAAACCAAATGCTCACACCAACTTTCATTAGAACTCACTATTTGAAAGGTTAAATCAGGAGGATGCCTTATATGTAGTACATTTGGGGTCATCTGGGAGTCATTTCATATTCATCAAGGGTTAAGACGGATGGAACTGGACTGCAACGATTTAAGTTATTGGTTTATATAATTTAAAGAGTTTCGTAGCCCTTCCAGTTCAGTTCCTCTCGGTTTTGAGCCTTGACTATTTTGAAAGACTCCTAAATCTATTACATATAAGGCAAACCTCCAGATTCAACATTTCCGAGTATTGAATTCATTGAAAGTTGGTGTGAACATTTGGTTTAAAAGATTGTGAGAAGGAGTACGAAACATTTTGCTGTGTTGGCTTGAATGGTTTTCAAAAACACTGTACTTTATTTTGCTAGTGTGGTTTGAATTGTTTTGCCACGCTGCTTTGAATAGTTTTGAAAAACACTGTAAACAAACCAATAATTCAAAACGTTTCATACCTCTCCACTTCAGTTCCGTCCGTTCTGGCCCTTGAATGGTACGGCAACACCCCAAATGTACTACAGTATTTTTTAAAACTATTCAAATCCGCGTAATAAAACAATCAAACCACATTAGTAAAATTACAGAAACAATCAAACCACACTAGTAAAATTACAGAAACAATAATTCAAAGTTGTTGTTTTTAACATTCAAATTGCTGTTTTTAACATTCAAACCACACTAGTAAAATTACAAAAACAATAATTCAAAGTTGTTGTTTTTAACATTCAGTTGAGACTTCACATAAACAGCTTATTTCAAGTCCTTAGTCCTTAGCATTTTTTTAGTCATGGTGCAAAGCGTTTTGACTTACAGTGTTTTTCATAACTATTCAAACCAGCGCAATAAAACAATTCAAACCATACTAGCAAATTAAACAAACCAATTATTAAAAGAGTTTTTCACTCCATTCCGTCCGTTTTGACCTGGATTGTATTGCAAGACTCCCAAATCACCCAAAAATACTGCATATAAGGCAGATTCAACATTTCATCACATTGAATTCTAATGAAAGTTGGTGTGAACTTTTGGTTTGAAAGACTTCGTAAGGAGTACGAAAGATTTTGCTGTATTGGTTTGAATAGTTTCGAAAAATACTGTATAAGTTTGTTTAATTTTGCTAGTGTGGTTTGAACATTTTGCAGGGCTCATTTGAATAGTTATGAAAAACACTGTACATATGACGCAAACCCCAGATTCAAGGTTTCAGAACATTGAATTCTAAGGAAAGTTGGTGTAAAACATTACTCCATTTGCTTTGAAATCCTGTGTGAGGGGTACGAAAGTTGTTGAATTCTTGGTTTTTTTAATTTTACTGTGAGTGCTTTTCAAAACTATTCAAACCAACGCTGCAAAATGTTTCGTACTCTCCAAATGGTACAGTGTTTTTCATAACTATTCAAACCAGCGCTATAAAACAATTCAAAGCACACTAGAAAATTATACAACCAATCATTCAAAAGTATCGTACCCCTTCCAATTCAGTTCCTTTCATTTTTGAGCCTTGACTAATATTGCAAGACTCCTAAATTTATTACCTATTAGACAATCATCCAGATTCAACATTTCCGAATATTGAATTCATTGAAAGTGGGTGTGAACATTTGGTTTGAAAGACTGTGCGAAGGAGTACGAAATATTTTGTCACTTTGGTTTGAATATTTTTCAAAAACACTGTAATGTTTCACACCAACTTTTTAGAAGTCACTATTCTGAAATGTTAAATCTGGAGGATTGTCTTTTATGTAAAAAATTTAGGAATGTTTTAATATCAATCGAGGGTCAAAATGGACGGAATGGAGTCAAAGGGGGACGAAACTCTTTAAATTATTGGTTTGTTTAATTTGCTAGTGTGGTTTGAATTGTTTTATTGCGCTGGTTTGGATTATTTCTTTGCGCTGGTTTGAATAGATTTAAAAAACACTGTATTACACTAGTTTTCAAACCACACTAGCAAAATTAAACAAACCAATCATTCAATAAGTTTTGTAACCCTTCTCACAGTCTCATAAAGCAAATGACGTAATGAACTTTCAGCAGCAATGTTCTAAAATCTTATAGCTAGAGGATTGCCTTATATGTACTACATTTGGGAGTTTTACAGTACCAGTGAATGGCCAGAACGGCAATTGCAGTCTGCCTACAATGAACCCAAGGGAGCCCGCAAGTCATACTTGCATCTTGCCAAGCAATTTGCCGATTTCCAGGAAGTGGAAATCAAGCTCAAGGGATTCGAGCCTTTTCGAAAGTCCGTTCGTGAGTCGGACGATGTCAGACTGAACTCTGAGGTTTCAGAGAGACAGTCAATTTTAAGAAGAGAATCCGGTTCCAGAAGTCCTACGCGGTCGGTCAGGTTCTCCAACTGTATCTCCATCAGAGAAACGTACGCCCCATACATGTACAAGAGAAACAACAAGGCCGTGACTCAGTACTACGTGAATGATTTGACTGGAGAGGTATGAAAGGTTCTGAAGTATTGGTTTGAATCTCTTGTCGCACTGGTTTGAATCATTCTATTCTTGGTTCGAAACATTTGGTGGGGCTGGTTTGAATAGTTTTGAAAAGCACTGTAACACAATCTTCCAGATTGAACACTTCAGAATATTGAATATTAATAAAGTTGGTGTGAGCCGTTACCATTTGAAGGAGTACAAATGTCAAACCACACTAGCAAAATTGAACAAACCGATAAGTCAAAAATTTTGTAGTTATGACTAAAAAATGCTCAGAGGATTGGGCTGTTTATGTGAAGTCCTAATGAAATAATCAAAAACGATTCAAACGAACGCAGCAAAATGTTTCGTACTCTTTCGAACAATCTTTCAAAGCAAATGGTAATGTTTCACACCAACTTTATTAAAATTCAATGTCACGAATGTTAAATCTGGATGATTGCTTATATGTAATAAATACAAGAGTCTGGAATATTAGTCGAGGTAACAGGCTCAAACCGGTTCAAATCGACTCAAAATAAAAGGAACTGAAGCGGTACGATGCTTTTTAAATTATGGTTTGTTTAATTTGCTAGTGTCGTTTCAATTGTTCTATCACGTTGGTTTGAATAGTTTCAAAAAACACTGTACACGTTTGAGAGTCTTACGATACCAGTGAAGAGCTAGAAAGGCCGGGACTGAAGTGGAGCGGGCACGAAACGTTTTGAATTATTGCTTTGAAGCGGTTTGAAACATCCTATTATTGGTTCGAAACATTTGGTGGGGCTGGTTTGGACATTCTGCCCCGCTGGTTCGAATAGTTTTCAAAAACATTGTAAACAAACCAATAATTCAAAAGATTAGTGTTTTGAATATTTAATTAAGACTTCACATAAACCACTTATTTCAAGTTCTTGATCCTTAGCATTTTTCAGTCATAAGTACCAAACTTTTTGACTTATCAGTTTGTTTAATTTTGCTAGTGTGGTTTGAACATTTTGCTGCGCTCATTTGAATAGTTATGAAAAACACTGTAATTCAAAAGTTTCGAACCCTCTCCAGTTCTGTTCTGTTCGTTTTGTCCATCACTGGTACTGTAAGACTTATAAATATACTACATATGAGGCAATCCTCAAGATTTAAATTTCAGAATAATGGATTTTACTAAAGTTGGTGTATAACATTACGCCATGGTTTGAAAGACTGTGAGGGGTACGAAGCTTTTTGAATCAATGATTTGTTAATTTTGCTGAGTTAATTTGAATACAGTGTTTTTCAAAACTATTCAAACCAGCGCGATAAAACGATTCAAATCACACTAGCAAAATTAAACAAACCAATAATTAAAAGAGTTTCGTACCCCTTTAACTCCATTCCGTCCGTTTTGACCTTATTAAAAGACTCCGTAATGTCTCTCAAATGACCCTAAATCTACTACTTATGAGGCAATCCTCCAGATCTACATTTCAGAATCTTGGATTCTAATGAAAGTTGGTGTGAATATTTGGTTTGAAAGACTGTATGAAGGAGTACGAAACATTTTGCTGCGTTAGTTTGAATAGTTTTGTTGCGTTAGTTTGAATAGTTTTGCTGCGTTAGTTCAATAGTTTTGAAAAACACTGTATAAGGAATCAATTACAGTGTTTTTCAAAACTATTCAAACCCGCTCGATAAAACAGTTCATACGACACTAGCAAGTTAAACAAACCAATAACTCAAAAGTATCCCGCCTCTTCTACTTCAGCTCCACCTGTTCTGAGCTTTGATTGATATTCCCAAATTTATTAAATATAAATAATCATCCAGATTTAACATTTCCAATATTGAATTCTAATGAAAGTTGGTGTGAACATTTGGTTTGAAAGACTGTGCGAAGGAATACGTAACATTTTGCTGTGCTGGTTTGAATAGGTTTCAAAAACACTGTACTTTTTAGCCGGCAAATGCGCTTCTGGTTACACTATGGGGTATCGAACGGTGAGGCTGCCCTAATCAGCTCCTGGCAAACTTAGTCCTGTGTGAAAGCATACATGATGACCAGTTTCCAGAGCCAGGTAGAATGTTCGACTGTCTTGTCCTGTCTTTGTCTACTTCACTCTTTCTTGACTGTCCTGTCTTTGTCTACTTCACTCTTTTTGACTGTCTCGTCCTGTCTTTGTCTATTTCACTTCTTGGTCCATGATAAAGTCGTGACTTGCTACCCATTCTATGACTCGATATCGACTTGACAAAATGCTCCAGAACCTAGAGAAAAGGTTCATGGTTTCATCTTCCCTGGGCCTGCACGACTGGTTTCCGTGGTGCTAGCTTTGGTGGTCTTGACTTCTTAAACACCAGCTCCAGGAGTTACAAACACAAACGGCTCCGTTGGATGGGTGATTTGCTGGTACACAAGCGGATGTTGACGAGCTTCTTCAATGGAGACGTAACTGCTCGAAGTGCTTGAGCATGAGAGTAACAATGCCATATTCCACCCCATCAGGTATCTTGCAAATCACCGAGTTCCACATTCGGCCATATTATTCATCATAAATAATAGGATGAAGCAAAATGTACTGTGGAGTTTATTCTCTAACCCTTTTTTGTTCTTAAGTCTCCCCACAACTACAATATATTTTAAATCTACCCAAACCAGCGAATTAAAACAATTCAAACAACACTAGCAAATTTAACTAAGCAATAATTCAAAAAGTATCGTAGCTCTTCAGTTCGATTCCTTTCGGTTTTGAGCCGGTTTTGAGCCCTGACTAGTATTGCAAGACTCCTGAATTCATATAAGACAATCCTCAGATGAACTTTTCATCACATTGAATTTTATTAAAGCTGGTGTGAAGCATTAATCCATTTGGTTTGAAACTTTGGGCGAAAGAGTACGAAATAATTTACTATGTGGTTTGAATAGTTTTCAAACACTCTGTACTGCTTGCTTCATGTACAAATCTATACTTATAATATCTACGGGTATGCAGTACGGAGCATCCTTCCTATAATTGATAAATTGCATTAATAGTAGCGTGAAATAATGTACAGTAGAGAAAAAAGCTAGATTCTAAGCTGGGTATCCATATGCTCCTGGTTTGGAAAACACCTCCAGGGTGTCCCAATAAAGCTTACTGCAGTGAATGGGGCTAGTGGCAGAATTCTGCGAAAGAGTAATGGTATAAACAAACTACTCCCAACCAAATTGTGGAGTCAAAAATAGTATGGCTAGCAAAGGTGCTAGATAAAGACAAAAAAATTCTTTAAAAATGGTGATCAAGTAGATGATCTATACTCTTTTAGATCCACAGCACTCCTAAAACAAGAGGTGACTGCTACCCAGCCATTTCAAACCACCTAAAAAGTACTCTCCATTTTTCGTATTTACATAACTGCCACATACTTAGAACCGTGTGTTTCATAGTCAACTAAGATATCTCTGTATAGTCTGTTTGACTCATTACTTGTAGTAGACATTCTGGTATACATTCTGATATACATTCTGATATACATTCTGGTATACATTCTGGTATACATTCTGGTATACATTCTGGTATACATTCTGATATACATTCTGGTAGACATTCTGGTATACATTTTAAATGCAATTTTAATACCCAATCCAAATAATCCAAATAATCCAAATCCAAATAATCCAAATCCAAATCTAAATAATCCAAATCCAAATCCAGTCTAATATACAGTACCTCAAGCCAGCCTAGGCAGGCGATAGTGCGACTGCGACTACTCTATCGTCTCCACCGTCTAGTACCTACACCCCCCATGTCCGTGACCATCCCCCACTACACGGTTGAAAACGGCGTGGTGTTGTACCAGGTCAGAACACGATTGCCTCTACGATCCATCACCACGTCCAGGCGGTACTCCGACTTCTTGGCTCTTCGCGACGCTCTCTGTGCTGAAAGTGGCATCTCCAAAGGCGACTTTCCCTATGCTCTCCCCCCGAAATCGGGGATGTTTGCCAGCAAAGAAAAGGTGGCAGTGGACCGCCAGACAAAACTCGCTGAGTTGCTTGAGCATTTAATCCGGGACAAGGAGTTCCAGAACTCCGTGCTAGTGCACCGCTTTTTGAATGTGCCCCCAAACTTCAAGTTCTCGCCGGACTTGTTTGATACGGATGCAGGCGCCGAAAAGTCCCAGGACGACAAGTTCACCATTTCCGAAAGTGCCTTCGCCATAGATAAGGCGCAGTGGCTCGTGTACTGTCGCCAGTTACGGTCCACCATGAATACACTTGTTGCAAGTTCTAAATTGCCCGACCGAGTGGCCAACCGGGACAAGTATGTGCGGTATATTGAGCCCAACATGGAGAAGTTGACGGCGGCACTAGCGAATTTGCTGGACCGAAACGAGCTCTCATCCGACGAGTTACGTTCTCGCAGGACCCTCTTGACCGGGATCCAGGAAAAGCTCGATTCACTTCTCGACCCCAATGGCAATTCCGTGCCCCAAAGCGATCCTTCTGCAGCCAAAGGCGTCAGTCTATCTTCGCGTGTTTTTGCACGGCCAAAGACCTACGAGGAAACAGAGGACACTATTGGCGCCACCAATAGCGAATTGCTCCTACAACAGCAGCAGATCCATAAGAATCAGGATAAGGAGATCGAGGAGCTCCGCAAAATTATTGCCCGACAACGACAAATGGGTGAAGCCATCCATGCTGAAGTGGAGGAGCAAAACGAAATGCTCTCTTCATTTTCTGACGAGGTCGACAGGTCTACCGAGAAGGTTGCACAAGCCAGAGGCAGAACAAGAAAAATTGGATGAACCTAGAATTAGGCGATCCCAAACGGAAACTCAAATGGTTCCAAGGAAAGTTCTTCTGGATTCTGTTGTCAAATCACCAGAGTTCTGAGTGTCGTGTCTATCTACTCACCTCACCAAATTGACACCAAATGGCTGCAGTAATTGAAATGTGATCAAAACAGTATATCAACTTATGATAGGAATCTTGCGATAAATTAGGATACATTACAACCGACGTCTCGTGATGTTGTTGGAGCGGACTGTCTAATGCCTATTGCTAAGAATCAATAAACATCAGTGCCTCTACACTAGTTGAAGTTGGTGGGTCTGGTGTCGGAAGACATCTTGGTATGCCCTCCCTCAGTTGACATATATTTTTGGTGGTGTTATGGCATAGCAGGAGCTTGTCCTTTTATATTTGGGGTGAGCCTTCACATGACTAGAATCACGTGCGTGTCCGCGGTGTCTCAGAAAAACATGGAGACTTCTTTGGACTGCATATAATGCCCTGGGGCGGGTAACGCGGTGATCAATATAAAAGGTGAAAAAAGTCCACTGGAACATGCTCACTCTTCACACTCAATGGTATGTTCATCCAGCGGTATCAAGATGAAAACACTTCGCCTTTATCGAAAATTCATGAGATTTCAAAAAGTTTACACCAAGATCTACGCTGACTCGCTGCTTACTATTGACATAGTACTAACATCAAGCGTCCAACGTCCACAATGTAATTAGTTGTCATAATTGTCTATGATTGGGTTAGTAGAGGTGGGGATATTCTCTCTTCATGAGAGCACCCCATTTCTGTATGCCCTTTTCGATCTCGTCTTCTGTCAAGAAAGCAATGCATAAGCGGGTGCTTGTTCGGCCCCAGCCCTTGGCATCACCCTCCACCTCAAAGTAAGACCCGCTTGGGAGTAAAACCCCTTCTTCTTTATTCAATTTCTCTAGCGTGAGCGAAAGATCAACCTCCGCGTCGTCGATCGTGCACCATATGAAAAAGCCTCCGTCTCCACCATACATTTTGGTGCTCTGAGGAAGATATTTCTTGATAGCGTCTCTAAGCACACGGCTTCTGGACGAGTAGATGGAGCAGAGCTGCAGGATGATCTCGTCCAACTTCCAACTGGTGATCAATTCGTCCACCACACTTATGTTCAACTGGGAAGGTGTTCCTCCAGATTTGTTTGCGCCCGTAGTACTTAACTGTAAGGCCAAATTAGGAGTTGGGGTTTCCTGCCAGCCAGTCCTCAAACCCGGAGCAGCGATTTTGGAAAACGAGGAGTTTGAAACGGTATTTCCAAAAGCCCAGTTTGGCGGCAAAGAGGCCAGGTCGAGATGGTTCAATTTGGGGATCAATGGGCTGGGGCTGCCAAAGTTGAGCAAATCGTACACATCATCCGAAAGAAGTAAAACATCGTGTTTGCGTGCAATTTGCAATAACCTCTCTTTTGTCTTCAACAGGTACGTCAATCCACCCGGATTGGAGTAACATGGAACCAAGTACAACAAGTAGCGGTAGAACTTTCGGGATCCACGACCCGTAGGGTCAATTACCACGTTAGGCTCGGATTCAGAAACAGGCTCCAAGCCGTATTGCTTATCCAATGCCTGCAAGCGAGATTCAAAGCCATCCAAGTCGATCTCATACTCTTTGCCGGGAGTTTCTACCACAGCAGAGATCTTGCCCGCAAAGCCCGCATCAATGAATGCATAGTTGATCAAAAAGTAGGTGGGGGAAACCAAAAAAACCTGTTTTGTGATGTCTGGCCTTGTGCATGCCAACAAGATATTCTCCGTGCCATAAGAGGAGCCAGCGGTTAGATTGATCAAGTCCGGAGAGACGCCAGTGTGGTTGTATTTGGCATTGCACCAATCCGCAAGGTTTTGGCGAATCAGCAAGTTGCCGCTATCCGTTCCGTATTGGAGCGGGTGTCTATTATCAGGGTCGTTTTCAAGATCCGAGTACTCGTTCTCCACAATCACTTTATGGTAGGCATTGGCGATGGGAATGCTTGGGATAATGGAGAGTGTTGGATGGCCTTTGAAGAAATTGATCATAAAGAAAGAATGACGAAGGAGCGGGGGGGGTGGAGAATAAATGGCGTGTAAGAAAAAATAAGTCAGGAATGGTGGAGAATAGAAGGTGTGGAGGAGGACGCGGGCCATGAATTCCGCACTGGCTGGGTAATTCCGCTCCACACCTGGCCACTGCAAGAAAGACATTAAGACAAATTGGCAATTGACAAACTGGGCCGAATTTGCTTGACTATTTCTTGACTCTAGTTGGTTATTTCTTGACTATTTCTTGACTCTAATTGGCTATTTCTTGACTATTTCTTGACTATTATTTGGCTATTTCTTGACTATTTCTTGACTATTTCTTGACTACTTCTTGACTATTTCTTGACTTCTTGACTTCTTGACTTCTTGACTTCTTGACTTCTTAACTATTCCTCGACTCTAATTGACTATTTCTTGACTTCTTGACTTCTTGACTTCTTGACTATTCCTCGACTCTAATTGCCTAGTATGGACTGGTCAATCTAGACTGGTACTATAGTCTGGATGAGGTGTTTTAGGTAGTTTGCCTAATCGAGAAGCCAAGCATTTCACAAGAGCCAATAAAATCAGAGTGTGGGAGATTCAGGAGTATGGAACTTAGTGCTGAGTACATGAATGGCTCATTGAACACTATCAATGGACATGTGTATGTTCTGCAAATGGTTCCAGTATAACTTTAAAGCACTGCATAACCTCTTTTTTGGAACATCCGTTAATACCAATCTTGTTGAATTGGCCAGTTTATGGTGGTGTGAGACCGGAAGTCAACGGGTCACGTGACCTTAAACATCAGGGCACGTTTCAGAGGAACCACTCTATCCTTTCAACTCAAACGCCCCCAAACGGGTGTCCGGAATTCCACCATTCCAATGAACCCATTTTCAAAACAATTCCAGCAAAAAATCGTCGTTTGCGTTGGGCCTTTTTCTGCTGAGGTAGCCGGGTGTACGGGTGTTTTGTTGCCAATTCCGGGGGTTGCACCCAATCAATGTTCCATCGTTTTGGCCCATGACCTGCAAGACTGACTGGGGTACATAGAGCCGATGCTTTGGTTTTATGGGTCAGAATGTTAAGTTCGAATGAGATTGGGGTGAATGCCATTTGTTCGAAGGACTGCTACGACGGTACTGAGCATGTATCAATGAACAGGCACCAATGAACATAGACCATCCCAGATTGTAGCAGAAACGTGGATAGAGAGACTGCAGACTATTACCTATAAAAGCTTCCATGAATGAGTTAATAGTACGGCTGAATTTTGGGTGACTTCTTGTGTAGATTCTGGTTGCTGGTCGAGTCGCATCCGCAGTGTGACCTCTGGCACGGTATAAACTAATACAGTGTTTCACAACTGGTTTTTCACAACTGGTTTTTCTCAACTGGTTTTTCTCAACTGGTTTTTCACAACTGGTTTTTCACAGCTAGTTCTTCACAACTGGTTTTTCACAGCTAGTTCTTCACAACTGGTTTTTCAAAGATACTTTTTCACAACTGGTTTTTCAAAGATATTTTTCAAAGATACTTTTTCAAGCTAATCCATGGCCTCCGCATTGTTTTCGTACATGGTCCCGTTTTTCTTAATTCACGGTTTGCGATGGGTATGAATGATAAATCCACGTTTGGAGAGGTTATTGGGTCTGGCTGGGCACGCGGAATCGTGACTGGTGACAACGCTGTAGATTTTGGATAGTCATTTGGAATTGAAGGTGAATTATTGAGCACGGGAGACTTGGGTGGGCATAATTCAACTGGTTGAAATGGCAAGCGTACTTGGGGTTGAGCAGTCGGCTTTTCGATTGCATCCTCATCCATGAATCCTGAATCCAGCCGCTTTGGAGAAACTGCTTGAGTAATTGCATCTTCTGAATTCTTCGTTTTTGAAAGATAGTTTTTCACAGCTATTTTTCACGGCTCGTCTTTCACAGCTATTTTTCACAGCTATTTTTCACAGCTATTTTTCACAGCTATTTTTCACAGCTATTTTTCTCCAGTGCCGTCCGTTTTGACCCTGGTACTCCAAGACTTCCAAAACATATGTCAAAATTCCAAAATCCCGAATGTAGTACATCAGGCATTCGTCCAAATTTAACATCTCGGAATATCGAATTTAAATGGACATGGAACACTGCGAAGGAGTACGAACCATTTGGTGGCTCTAGTTTGATCAGTTTCGAAAAACACTGTATAGCCTTAATAAGCTGTTTCTCGTGAGCGTGCACCTTCTCTTCCTGGAATGAACATTCATTGTTCACTTTCAACGTATGGTGGATTCTGCCACATCCGGAGTCATAGCACTTGGTCAATAGACCATTGCTCTAGTTGCAAGGTTTCGGTTCCACGTTTCTCAAATTTATATGAGCCCTCGGTTCCTCTCTTCAGCAACGTCTTATAGAGACTCTTAAAACCCACTTCGATAATCCAGAAGGATTGTCCAGAAACCCATTCAGAAAGTATGATTTAGGAGTAGTTCATGGTCCCCTGCCATGACATTTCGGTAAGGGCAATGTATCTGTATCTCTAAGGCCATCAGGAGGACGAGGACCATCAAGAGGACGAGGGCCATCAAGTTGTAGGAAAGTCAATGACTTCTAGAAAAATCAATGGGTTCATCACGAAAGAAGAGAATCGCACTCTATGCACTGAAATGAGTCCTCACTCTCACCTTGACTCACCCTCACCCACTCTTTTACCGCGCACCACTGAGCACCATTGAGTAGTTTCTGAACTTCATTCTCGACTCCACGCATCTCCATTCGCAACGTTTCCATTCCACACCTCCTAAATTCGCACACATGCCAACAAATAACAAGTGACGGTGGCAAAAGACAGTGGCAAATGACAGTGGCAAATGACAGTGACAAGTGACGGTGGCAAAAGACAGTGGCAAATGACAGTGACAAGTGACAGTGGCAAATGACAGTGACAAGTGGCAAATGACAGTGGCAAATGACAGTGACAAGTGACAGTGACAAGTGACAGTGACAAGTGACAGTGACAGTGACAGTGACAAGTGACAGTGACAAGTGACAATGGCAAATGAAAGCACAAACAGCACAAAACACAAAACACAAAACACAAAAGGAAGGTTATTCTAAAACATAAATAAACTGCATGGTGATGCTGTCGATCCAATCCTTTTTAACTTTGAATTTTGGTGGCCATGTTTTTGCTGGGTGTTGGGTCTGAATATTTGAGTCGCACTCTGGGGCTGCAAATTGGCGAAATATGAAAGGATTCCGGATATTATAGGATTCCGGGTATTATAGAATTCCGGGGTAAGGATTCCAGATATGATAGGATTCCAGGTATGATAGGATTCCGGGGTAAGGATTCCGGAAGCCTACTCTGCCCGATCTTAACCATGGTCTCCAAACGCCATGTTCCATAGCTGGACAAAGTGCTACGATGGTCCTCTTCAGAATATTCAAGCTTGCCATTGTTCCAGGAGACTTTTGTACCCTCAAGTTGTATAGCCACTTTGCTTTCTCCAGGAACCACCAACGAGCAAACAACTAGCAGAAATGTATTAAAGAACATCCAACATGTTTCACCCAAGCCTAATAAAGCTTTAGTGTACTATGACGGTGGGAGTTCCATTGATCGTAGTACGCATCACGGTACTTCGTGCTTTGGTGCCTGGTACTATGAAGGAGTCTTTTGACGCTCAGCCCCTCACTTCAACACTGCACCACCGAGGAGTAGTTTCTAAACTTATCTCACTCCACCATTCGCAACCACTTTCTAAATTCGCACACATGAAGCCAACAAAGAAAAAATACACTAAAAATATACTACAAATATATTAAAAATACATAAAAATATACTAAAAATATACTTAAAATATACTACAAATACACTAAAAATATACTAAAAATACACTAAAAATATACTTAAAATACACTAAAAATACACTAAAAATACACTACAAATACACTACAAATACATAAAAATACACTAAAAATATACTACAAATACACTAAAAATACAAATGTTTTCTAAATCTAATAAACTGCTTTTCACAGTGTAGTTCCTGGTCCTTTTCAGAATATTGTTTGGAAATTCATATTTTTTCTGCGGATGTGCTTGTCGCACTCTGGGGCAAATTGTGTTGAGAGTTATAATATACACTCCCGTATTCTGGGACGGTTATCAGGTTAAGTTCCAACTATTCATTTTAGTGTGAAACTTTAGTCTTCATCTTTAATCATGTATATTAGGATCCGTCTCCAAACTTAGACTCCGAGATCCTTATTCTCAATTTCTGTCCTCCTACCCTGAGGATTCTCGTCCCTTCTTATAGACTCCGTCTGTCCTCCCATTGTCTCTGCAAGCCAATGGCCAAAGTCTAGACGAGAACTAGACGAGAGTTAGCCAAGAACTAGACGAGAACTTTTCCCATTGTTTCATCTGTAAACAATCACTTGAGCATGCAGCGTCAAGTTCAACATATTGTGTTGCAAAGTACAGTGTTTTTCATAACTATTCAAAGCAGCGTGGCAAATGTTCAAACCACACTATCAAAATTAAATAAACTGATAAGTCAAAAGTTTTGTACTTATGACTAAAAAATGTTAAGGATCAAGGACTTGAAATAAGCGGTTTATGTGAAGTCTTAATTAAATATTCAAACCAGTACAGTGTTTTTGAAAGCTATTCAAACCAGCGCAGCAAAATGGTTCGTACTCCTTCGCACAGTCTTTCTAACCAAATGTTCACACAAACTTTAATCAAAATTCAGTGTGACGAAATGTTAAATCTACATGATTGTCTGATAGGTAATAAATTTAGGAGCCTTGCAATATTAGTCAAGGTTCAAACTGAAAGGAACTGAACTGCAAGGCGTACAAAACCTTTTGAGTTATATTGGCTTGTTATTTTGCTAGTATGGTTTGAATGTTTTATAGCGCAGGTTGAATGGTTTAAAAAGCTGTATGATAAGGTTTTGCATAAGTGCCACCTTCCATCATAGTACTGAGAAAATGATGGAGTATGGATGATGGATTATGGATGGATTATGGATGATGGATTATGGAGTATGTTGGATTATTTTGGAGTATGTTGGATTATGATGGATTATGATGGATTATGGAGTATGTTGGAGTATTTTGGAGTATTTTGGAGTATTTTGGAGTATTTTGGAGTATGGATAGTGGAGTATGGATTGTGGAGTATGTTGGAGTATGTTGGCTGACCAATTTCTGCAATGGCCATAATTGTACTTTGCACAGTGCTTCTCTCAAAGTTAGCCACTTTGGCCCTCTCTTGAGGCCCTTCGACAAGAAGTAGTGATGTATTTAAGAACATAAAACCTTCATGCCGAAGTTCCTGGAGACGTTTGACAGTACCTTCCTCACACGAGCATCTGGCCCAAATTTCAATACATCACCAAGTGTAACGCAATCATAAGCAACTTCCCTTTGTGGGGTTTGTAATACGCCCAGTTCTGATGTACTGCTTTTAAATCCAAATTTACTGACTTATAAACGTTTTGAGCTACTGGAAATAAGAGTATTTATAGGGATTGGGTGTGACAGGAATAATACTGGGTTTGGGCTATGGGTGGTTGCTTGGAGTGCTCTGTTAATGCTGCCTATGATTTATTGCTGCGAAATGGTTGCAGGCACTCCAGTAGCAGCCTTACGCCATTTGGTTTGAAAGTATGCAAAGGGCTACGAATGATGTATAATCCATACAAGAAAAGGAGATGTTGATGAAAAAGTCTACAGGTTTAAAAATTACTGCAGAAAACCTACAGGCTTAAAAATTACTGCAGAAAACCTACAGGCTTAAAAACTACTGCAGAAAATCTACAGGCTTAAAAAATAATACAGAAAAGTCTACATCCTTGAACAACTCGTTACTCCATGATGAGTCTGTTCGTTCTGCCTGTCTAGCCAGATTGAGAAAAAATCAGATAGACTACGCCAAAGGCCTGGAGAATTACGAGTTCCATGGCTCGTACTTCATGCTCAAGTTACAGTTCTGGGTCATGTGATTGACCGACAAAAATCAAGAAAGAAAAAGGCCCATTTTTTAGCGTGGTTTGAACCATTATTTTTTTTTTTTTTCTGTCTTGGTTCAAACGGTTTTGCATGCTGCTTTGAATAAATCTGAGAAACTGTGTACGTACATGCCCATATGAAAGGAACCTGCAGACTATTCTTACACAAGAGAATTGCCGACCCACGAAAATACGAATGTGGTGCTGTTTGAAGACCAAAATAGTATAACAGAACCACAGGCCTGTCTTAACACTTTGGTCTACTTACACAGCCCTGCATATAGAACACAATCTGAAAATGTGGCACTATGACATCAAGTAGAGGCGAACACTTGACCCTAAATTTCTTTAGTATACACAGTACTTTCTGTAGATCTAGTAAGTATTAGCATTTCGTCTATATGGTCGGGAGGACTTGAGTATATGGGGTGAATAGTATGTGCAGTATGAACCTATTCCTGCCCGAATTGAGTTTCTTAGTCCGATGTAAGAATTTATATAAGTGGGGGAGTATGAGTCTGAGTCAGTCTGAGTTTGAGTCTGGGTTCAATTAGACCTATGAGTGCAGTCCACTTTAAAATAATTCCCAGTATAAACTGCTAGGGTGATATCACAAAATCTTCCGGTTTTTTGTCAGATGTTCCCAAGTGATTGATACTATCGTTCTTCTAGTCTTTGATGTTGCTTTGATTTCTTGTTGAACCATTTAGAGCTGGAGCACACTAGTGTAGTACTGTGGAAAGTAGTATTAGCAGGTCACCCACGAGCATACCAAAATCGTCCCCAAATATTCTTCACGGCGAGTCACATGTGACTTTATGACATTGAATGATCAAGTGATTTCATGACATTGAATAATCAAATGATTTCATGACTTTGAATGATCAAATGACTAGACAGTAGACAGTAGTGTAGAGTGCAGTCAATGAAAGTTAGCAGTCACTAAGCACCGGCGTCACTAACCTGAAAATGGTCTCGAAGCACCAGCAACTGGTGATTTGGGAGTGGTCAGTAATAAGTAGTGGTATTGAGTGAAGTCCTGCGTATACCAATTGTCACTTGGTCTACTACCCACTAAGAAATTCACTGAATGCTCAAGACTCTAAACTTGACCGAATGCTTCAGACTGTAGCTAGTTTAGACTGCACAAGCCCATATTGTCAACCCCCCGCCATAGGAAACTCTCCAAGTCAAGGTAAGTTGGTAGTCAGATTCACTTGATGTAAATGGTAATATATCGGATCAATGTAACAGAAGTATTACAGAACAAGCCCCAGTACCATACCTCTTTTACGTCTCATCCCAATTTCAAATCCGACCCATAATGAATAAATCTCCATCAAAACCTCACTATCCTAGACTCAAGAGATCGTCGAAGGATGTAGTCTTTTTCTTGGCTGCACGCTTGGGAGCCTTTAGTGTACGCTTGGCTGGGACTTTGACTGGTTTTTCCGGCACATAATCTTCGGAGTCCGATTCCGATACCTGCACTGTTTCCCTAGACTTTGGAGGTGGTCTTTTAGGAGCTGTCTTTGAAGTTTGTTTAGGTGCAGTCTTTGTATTACTCCTCAGAATAGGAGCCTTTGTCTGGTTCATCTGGAAGTCTTCTTCGTCTGATTCCAAAAACGTGGTTTTCTTTGCTGCTTGTTCCGGTACATTGACCTCCTCCAACGGCTTCCTTTTCGTATCGTATCGTAGCTTATTGAGAAGCTGGCGAAACGACTTTTTCATGGATACATCATCTCCTGCATGGAACTCTGTTTCGTCGATATTAATTTTTTGGAGCTGGGATGTGGCCGTGCTAATCGTTTTTTCCACGAAATCTGAGAAGATCTGCTTATCGTCCTGCTCGATGAACTTCTTGGTGGCCTCGAAAATGGCTTCCTCCGGTATTAAATGAAGGTCTGTTTCACCCAATGATTGCTTGAGGATATGCTGTATGGAAACATTCTCCACGAGAGCAACAGGGCCTGGGTCCGAGCTTTTTTTGGACTTGACCACAGCTTCCACCTTCTTCTTATGATAGAGTAATATATCGTCAACATTAGCAATTTTTCCCACGTACCGATTAGAAAAACGGCGGGCGTTTTCTACCTCATAATCTCCCGTATGATCAACTCTAAGGCGCACAAGCGGTAGAGCATCGTTTTCGGAGCCTTCTTTGGCCCTGGTGATCATACTCTCCACCTGTTCATTTAAGAACGACGCAATGTCCGCCTTAGAAGCCGGACCCTCCACAAAATGTTCATCCCGCAAACACACATCTTCAATAATAAAAGGACGCACCGTGGAGAGCGGAATGGGCTCCAAGGTATAGTCCTTTCCCCGGATTTTCAACAAGAAAACGTGTTTTTGCGCTGCTTCCGCCTGGCAAAGTGATGTGGCCACTGAAGAACCAGCCTGGAGTGTATCGAAACCCGTCGTAGGGTTATATTGTGGAAACGGAATACACTCGTGTTCATGGCCCCAAAGAACAAAGTCCAAAAAGCTGGGGAGAAAGTCCTCCGGCACATAAGACGTGATGGTGTGGCGGTGGTGGTTCTGGTGCAAGCACAAGAGATTGAAAAAGTCCGATTCCGAGGCTGGTTTCTGGAACGTCACATCTCCATTTCGCATAATGCGCTGGAGCCGTTCATCCCGCACATTGTTGATACCGTAAAGCGCCAATTTCGTAAACCCTTTCTGGAACACCAAAGGTGTAACGGTGATTTTATCCAGACGTGGAATATGGCCAAAGTAGTTAATGAGGCCTGTGGTGGCCAACACATCCAAAGGCGAAAGGAGACCTTCTCCCGTGGCATCGTCGTGGTTTCCCGATATGGCAAAAACAGGAATGGACACGTTCATATTGGGGTCCTCATAGTTCACTGAGTCGCCCACGCGTAGAGCCGGGGCTGGGTCACTCAACAATTCCAACTCACACGGCCGGTCTCCCATACAATTCAAGCGAAGTGATTGAATCACGTGGAGAAGTGATTTCTTCAGTGGCTTGGACACGTGGAACAAGTCGCCTCCTTGCACCACCATGTCTACGTCACGTGTCTTGGCTAGGTACGTGATTTCCTGGAACGTACGCCACAGGTCGTCTCCACGGACAGGGTCGTTCTCAAGATACCCCACATGGTTATCTGTGGTGAGGAGGATGGAGAGGGTGTTCTCGTCGTCGGGTAGGTGGTCGACGGGGGGCATGTGGGGAGTGTGGTTGAGGTGACTTGATTTATGGTCCATGGTGCGCGTGCAGGAAAAGAGGCGGTGGGAGGAATATTGGACTTTGCCATTTCTGGTTGCATAACCAGGAAGGGATACTTTGTTTCTGTGGATCAAGCCCAAACTTTTGGACCGTACTACTCTTTCTTTTCTGATATTTTCTTAACTATTGCCCTCGGAATTCCGCTTCTGGTCACTAGTGAGTGGGAGCTCGTCTATATACACTCTTTGCCAATATACACGACTTATTAATCATTGTGGAAGTCGAATTTGGTAGAATATACTTTTTGCTAGCCTGAACTTATACTTGCCTCGGAACTTTGAGCTGGCAGACTTTTTTTTATTGAACCTGCACATAATGCAAATCCTGCACACAGAGAACCACCCATCTCACATGACTTGATCAACAGACCCAATCCAAAGGTGAGACACCAGTAGCCAGTTATTGTATGGTAGCGGAGATCCCATTGTCCTCTTTGGGTACATTTCTGGTGTGTAATAGCGGAGTTTGTCCTTTATTGTGAGCGTTCACATGACCAAAGTCACGCGACTGGCTGCGGTACCAGCACCATGGAAGCGCATGGGCTCATAACCGTGCCCACACAAAAGCACGGAGTTTGAAATGGAAGGAGACTCAAGTGAGTCTGCAGGATGTGCAAGCAGTGTTGGTTGGCCACTGTGATCAATTTGAATCTATCCCTATGGAACATCCCCATAATAAAGTTAGTATTAATAGCGATGTACTATGCAATTTGGGCATGTTCTTTAATATATTTATGACTTACTAATTTTTCTGGTGGCTCAAGATAAGAGCCGAAGGTTGTTTGGCTAGAATGTTTGCATGGGCCTCGGAAAATCCATCGGGTGAAACTGGTTAATACAGTGTTTTCCAAAACTATTCAAACCCGCACAATAAAAAGATTCAAACCACACTAGAAAAATTAAACAAACCAATCATATAAAGAGTTTCGTACCCATGTCACTCCATTCTATCGGTTTTGACCTTATTTGACATTGCAAGACGCCCAAATCACCCCAAATGTACTACATATGAGGCAAACATCCAGATTTAACATTTCAGGATAGTGAATTTTAATTAAAGTTGGTGTGAAACATTACCATTTGGGGAGCACGAAACATTTTGCAGCGTTGATTTGAATAGTTTCGAAAAACACTGTATATTGGTGAGTCTGGAGGGTGGGTACCTCGGAATTCAGATTGAATGGGTGCAAACAACACCCGTACACCGGGCAACCTCAGCAGAAAAAGGCCCAACGCAAGCACCCTTGTTTTGATGGAATTATTTCGAAAATGGGTGTGTTGGAATACTGGAATTCCGGACACCAATTTGGTTGTTTTTGAGCTGAAAGGGTTAAGTGGTGGACTTTTGGCGGTCCTGTGGCTGGGGACTTCCGGCCAAGCTATCGTAAGACGATCAGTGCACCAAAATTGTGAAAATGGTACAGTG
Source organism: Metschnikowia cubensis (assembly GCA_002374405.1). NCBI lineage: Eukaryota > Fungi > Ascomycota > Pichiomycetes > Serinales > Metschnikowiaceae > Metschnikowia > Metschnikowia cubensis. The sequence continues at coordinate 93,835 of NKZA01000047.1, forward strand.
TTTTTAAAAACTATTCAAACCCGCGCGATAAAACAATTCAAACCACACTAGCAAAATAACAAGCCAATAATTCAAAAGGTTTCGTACGCCTTGCAGTTCAGTTCCTTTCGGTTTGAACCTGGATAATATTGCAAGATTCCTAGATTTAATACCTATCAGACAATCATGTAGATTTAACATTTCATCACACTGAATTCTGATTAAAGTTTGTGTGAACATTTGGTTTGAAAGACTGTGCGAAGGAGTACGAACCATTTTGCTGCGCTGGTTTGAATGGTTTTCAAAAACACTGTATCATTTTTTATTTACCAAATTTTTTATATACCACATTTTTTTATTTACAGTGTTTTTCAAAACTATTCAAAGCAGCCCCACAAAATGTTTCCAACCAAGAAGTTACAATGTTTCAAACCAGTGCGACAAAAGATTCATACCAATAATTCAGAACGTTACACCCCTAAGAAACGAATGGCGTAATAAATCACCCCAACTTTTATTAGAATTCAAAATTCTGGGATCCTAAATCTGGATGATTGCCTTGGGTACTACATTGGGAAACATTTGGGAGATATTTGATCACTTTGGTAGATATTTGATCACTTTCGGAGATATTTGGACACTTTGGGAGTCTTGCAGGTCATGGGCCAAAACGACGGAACATTGATTGGGTGCAACCCCCGGAATTGGCAGCCAAACACCCGTACACCCGGCTACCTCAGCAGAAAAAGGCCCAACGCAAACGATGTTTTTTTGCTGGAATTGTTTTGAAAATGGGTTCATTGGAATGGTGGAATTCCGGACACGGGTTTGGCGGCGTTTTAGCTGAAAAGGTCGAGTGGGTCCTCTGAAACGGGTCCTGATGTTTAAGGTCACGTGACCCATTGACTTCCGGTCTCACACCACCATAAACTGGCCAATTCAACAAGATTGGTATTAACGGATGCTCTAAAAATAGAGGAGTTTCCACTGTTCAAAAGACTAGATAGGACGGAGTGTACAGTGACTCCTTGTTCAATTGTGCTAGTGTGCATTTGCTGCACACAGTGTTTTTCAAAACTAATCAAACCACCACACGATGTTTCGTACTCCTTCGGGGTGTTTTAAACATGGCATGAAACAACGTTTAGTAGATTTCATAATTTTAAAATCCTAAACCTGGACGCTTGCCTCATGTACCATTTTGGATATTTGGGATACTCGCATATTTGGGATACTCGCATATTTGGGATACTCGCATATTCCTCAGTCTCTGGGAGTGGGTACACTTTGTTCATACAGTGTTTTTCAAAACTATTCAAACCAGCCCGATAAAACGTTTCAAAACACACTAGTAAAATTAAACAAACCAATAATTCAAAAAGTTGCGTAACCCTTCGACCAGTCTTAAAAACTATGGGCTAATGTTTTAAACCAACTTTCATCAGAATTCAATGTTCTGAAATCTTAAATCTAGATGATTGCCTTATATGTACAACATTTGGGAGTCTTACAGTACCAGTGAATGGCTAGAACGGACGGAAGTGAACTGGAGAGGTATGAATCTTTTGTCGCACTGGTTTGAAACATTGTAACTTCTTGGTTGGAAACATTTTGTGGGGCTGGTTTGAATAGTTTTGAAAAACACTGTATTGGGGAATGCCGCAGCATACTGGTGAAATTCTGGCAAATACAATTTTTGTACACTTGTCTGTGTGCTCTGTACTTGTCTGTGTGCTCTGTACTTGTCTGTGTGCTCTGTGTGCTCTGTCCAGATCTGTCCTGCTCTGTCCTGCTCATTGACTTTCCTGTCGTTGGCAGACTTTCTCTTGATGGCGTTCTTCAATCCACCTGGGGCTCTGGTAGAGGACTATTGTTAGTATATAAAAATCAAGGGAGAAGCCAATGTTAGGAGTGAGGTGCCATCAGAAGTAGATACTGTTAGAAGTAGATACTATTAGAAGTAGATACTGTCAGAAGTAGATACTGTCAGAAGTAGATACTGTCAGAAGTAGATACTGTTAGAAGTAGATACTGTCTGCTCTGCCCTACCCTGTTCCAGCTCCTTTCCAGCTCCGTCTCTCTATGGTCTCTGTTGGAAACGCATGTGCCATGAACTTGAGAGATCAGCATGTGCGGGCATTGTATGTTCATATAAAGGATTTCAGATGATAGGCATTGTTGAAGAGAGACACTGAGCCAAGCCTGTATGTCTTTTTTATCACCGTTACCTCCATATCTTCCCCACTTATTCCTAGATCATTTTCCTATCACTCAGTATTTCTGAATGACTTTCGTGTCAGCTTCCCTGTGCGAGATTTAGGAGTTTCCGTCCACACCTCTGAATTTCTCGTAGAACAAATCTGGGATACACTTGACCGCCTTTTCTGGCCAATCTTCTGATTGCGGGCGTGATACTTTGAGTATTGTCTGTTAAGACTATTCTGTGACGCTCACCACTTTTCCAGGATTTCCAGCATTCTCCCATTCCCCATCTCCACCAATTCCCCATTCCCCATCTCCAACAATTCCCCATTCCCCATCTCCAGCATTTCCCCATTCCCCATCTCCACCATTTCCTCTTCCGGGCATATTTAGCTAATTGTTTGTAATAGCATAAGAGATATGGTGGGGACCTGGATTTCTTTATATACTTTGAGGGACGCAGGATGCACTAGTACAGTGTTTTTCGAAACTATTCAAACCCCCACGATAAAAAGATTCAAACCACACTAGCAAATTAAACAAACCAATACAAAACTTTTGATACCTCTCCAGTTCAGTCAGTCTGGCCCTTGACTGGTTCTGTAAGACCATAAATGAGGCTCTTTTCTAGATTTACAATTCAGCAGAATGATTCTAATGAAGGTTATGTAAGCATTACACCTGGTTTGAAAGACTGCGCGGAGTACAAACCTTTTTGAATCTTTGGTTTGTTTAATTTTGCGAATGTGGTTTGAATAGTTTTGAAAAACACTGTACTCACTGCTATTGATACCATGTACCACCGAAAACCACCACTCTCTACTACTATATTCCTTTTTGTATTATACTTTCTCTTGAGACTATTCTCTCTCTATGGGTTCCTGTGTAGCTCCTGTCTAGCTCCTTCTAGCTCCTTCTAGCTCCTTCTAGCTCCTGCGCTCTACGCATTGTCTGGAAAAGTAATGTACATCCGAGATAAGAAATGCAGGCAGAGAAGAGACGAAGGTGATCGTTTAGAAGTCCCCAGGACTGCTCCATTCTTACCAGTATGTGGAACAAAAGTCTCGGACTCACTCCTTTACATAGCCATAGAGCTGCATAATGGTTATTCTGAAGTGAAAGAGCTATTGTAGCCCAATCATGTATCAGTTCCTCTCTACCAGAGGACTACCTCTAATGCGCAACATCTACAGTGTTTTTCGAAACTATTCAAACCCGCACGATAAAAAGATTCAAACCATACTGGCAAATTAAACAAACCAATACAAAACTTTTGATACCTCTCCAGTTCCGTCAGTCTGGCCCTTGGTTGATATTGCAAGACTCCTAAATTTATTACATATAAGACAATCCTCCAGATTCAACCTTTCAGAATCTTGAATTGTAATGAAAGTTGGTGTGAACATTTTTTGAAAGACTGTGTGAAGAGGTACGAAACATTTTGCTGCGTTGGTTTGAATAGTTTTCAAAAACACTGTACTAGTCTGTAGTGCGGCATCGGGCCGGGTTAATGGTAGGTCTGCGCGCGCACAGTCAACTCCACAGACACCATCAGTGGCCACACACACGGCTTTGGACCCACGCAGATTTGTGCTTGAGTTTGAGTTTGTGACCGAGGTACCTGTATAAATAAGGCTGTTGTGCCCGCTCCGAAATCTGTGTTTTGAAAGTGGCCCTTGGTGCTGCTGTCTGCTTGATCTAGAGTGCTATAGCGTTGGTCGGTCTTGTATAGGATTGCATCTGACGCCAATCCAGATCTACACGGTTTACGTTTTTCCGAGGATCTGCCCGATTTTTCAACGCTTCTGACGCCACTCTCCATCTTACTCACTCCATACTTCCACACCTGGCTAATCCTGCACTACTCACTGGCTGCTACTCGCTGCTTAGTCCTACTTATCAGCTGACTCCTCATCGGCTGACCACTTATTCTGACCACTATTATACCAATCGTGGAAATCGCTGACCATTCGCTAGCTGAACTGGCCGACTGTTTCCATTCGGACTTGCTCGTTGAATCCCACTGACCTAATAGCTGGCTGGATCACGTGATCGATCTACACGATTGTCCCGAATTGGATCCACCAAGAGTCAACCGTTGAAGTCTACCATAATAGACTGGCTATAAAGCGTCACCGCCATTTGAAGTGATATCGTGTCTCATACAGGATATTACTACTCATCTGACCACATTGGATAGACATCAGATAGTTGCTAAACAACTTGTTTGGGGACTTATTGGCACAAACAATTTACTACTAGTTGCTAACGTCGCAGCGAATACCTAAGATTGCTCATTGTATCCACTTGCCCCCTGGATTCTGAGTGATACAATTCTTGGTCAACAAGAAATACAACTGGCTGATTTATTTGGGCTACACAGATTGATCGGTCAACTATCCAGACATCTCGGTGTCATTTTACGTTTTTTTTAGACATATCTGTCCAACTTCTTCCTTTTTATTCCTTTTTCGATGAACGAAAATCGGCAACAGGACGAGATCGAGTCGCTCAAGTCCATCTACAATGACATTTTCGTTGAATTGACACCCCACAAAAAGATATGGAGCCAGAACGCTTCGCCGCACTTCCAGATCCATCTCCAGTCTCATGAAAACCCAGACCGGCCCGTTGTTTCTGTGGTTCTAGATATCCAGTTCACTCCTACTTACCCCCAACTGCCTCCGGTGGTACAACTTCTCCACCCCAAAAACCTCTTGAAGGCACGCCTACGCATGCTCGAACAGAAGGTCAGTTCGGTACTTAAAGAGTACCTTGGAGAAGAGCTCTGCTTCACGCTTATTATGGATGTGAAGGAGCTTTTGGATGATTTTCAGCAGACCACGGAACAGGTGCTTTCTTTGGAGGAGGAGCGTGTCAAACGAATGGAAAAAGAACGTCTTTTACTCGAAGAAAAGGAGACTGAGTCTCTCCGAAGAGCTCAATCTGCCAAATTAAGACAGCTGGCCGAAATCCACCGCCAGATCAAGGAGTTGCATCAGGACGAATCGTACCTGGACTTATACCCACAAAGCTACACTCTGTTGGAAACTGCAGATGACTTGGTTCCTGCATCGCAGTCTGCTTTCGTGTTCGATAGCGTTCTTGTAGGCGATGTGCCGGACTCTAACTCCCATTTCCGGTTCCGGGCCGTGGAGGGCTTTATACGCTACACCAGCAAAAACCTTCTTCTGTCTATTTCCACTCAACACATTGTGCGGCCATATGTTCCACCTCCAACCAAACGACGGTTTCCCGAGGGCCAGTTCTCATCTCTCTCCTACTTACTTACGGAAATCTCGCTCTCTGATCCGCATTGGCTGTCTGTAGCGGGAAAAGCCGAGATCCAAAGCCTTGAGTTGGAGCTAGAGACTGCCATGTCGCTTAATAATTCGCCGTCCATACTCAAGGTGTACGGGTTTCAGATCGACCATAAGAAAAGCCTTGATCTGTGGACCATCCGTATTTTGACGGAGTATTCGCTGACTCAGCAATACATAGATGAGATTCTCATAACGACTGAATCCATCAGTTGGGCCTTGGCTCGTTCTTGGATGATTCAGTTGCTTCCTGGTCTAGAACTTCTCCATACTTCGGGCATTTCCCACCGTTTGATTTGTCCCTTGAGTGTACTTCTTTGCCACAAAGATGATGATCCGAGCGATAAAACACTCAAATACTGCCACCCCAACTATGGTTTCAACCTCTTGAGGATGAAGAATTTGGGCCATGAGTCGCTGTTTACTTTTCCTTTCGTGCCCAAAAACTGGGCCGACCCTGATCCTTCGGGAGGACTTGCCAAGACGGATATCTGGCAACTTGGAGTACTTTTCTTGCGCATCATGCTTGACTACGATATAGTCGATGGAGAATTCCGATCACCAGACGATTTCTTGGTGAATTTCAATCCACGTGACTACTCCGGAATGGAGGAGTATGCTGAAAGGGTATACGATCTTCTAAGCCGGATGCTTCAGCCGAAACTGCAGAAAAGATCAAGTCTTTTGGAGCTCAATGCGGTGAAATTCTTCCGGTCAGGCATAGAATCGGACCTTGACCCGCTTAATACGCTTCGCTCCGATCCCATTGGCTCCTCCAAATACCAGAGGAGTCTGCTCAATTTGGCCCGGCGAAATATGATTTCGGCACGAGCGCCCCGGCGAAAACTGGATGTTCAAAATCAAGTTTTCGACGATTCACATGTTATGGAAACAGAAGATTTCCATAGCTCGTCCCGATATGCCAGAGATTTTGAAGAGGTTGGGAAACTCGGCAAGGGAGGCTTTGGCGAGGTGGTCAAGGCCCGGAACAAGATGGAAGGGACATTTTATGCCATCAAAAAAATCAAGCATCGCCAGGATAAATTGGAAACGCTTCTTTCCGAGGTCTTCTCGTTGGCCAGGCTCAACCACCAGTACATTGTGCGGTATTACGGGTGCTGGGTGGAGGAGATCGATGTGAACGCAAGTGTATTTGCGTCGGACTCGGAGTCCAGCGAATCAGATGGAGACTTTGAGAGTCCCATGATACGGTCCCCCTCTTTTATCAGCCACGATAACTCATTTCAGGTGGACTACTTCACCAATTCCGTGGCTCTGTTGGATTACAGTTTTGACAGTCGCATAGTATTTGGAAGCGATACTGAGACTGAAAGTGAAAGTGAAAGTGGAGATGGTAGTGACGAAGATAGTGATAGTGATAGTGACGCGGACACTGGCAGTGAAGAAGAGAGTGAAACTGATAGTCATAGTGGTGTCAATGGAGGAAGAGAGACTATGAGGACTAACGGGGCCAAGGTGCCCAAAAGGTCCATTCTCTATATCCAGATGGAGTTCTGTGAAAACAATACGCTTGCGGATTTAATCGAAAGAGGACTTCCCCAGAACCCCAGCGAGTACTGGCGTCTCTTCCGTCAGATGTTGGAGGCAGTGTCGTACATCCACAGCTCGGGCTTTATCCACCGAGACTTGAAGCCCACCAATATCTTCATTGACAAGTCCAATAACGTCAAGGTGGGCGACTTTGGCTTGGCCAAGAACCTGCAGTTATCGTCTGCTCTTACCCAAAACAACCAGGTGTCTACGCCCAACAATGACCTCTCAACGGTGGTGGGTACTTTCTTTTATACGGCTCGGGAAGTGGCTACGGGCACCTACGACGAGAAAATCGATATGTACTCGTTAGGAATCATCTTCTTTGAGATGTGTTACCAGTTGGGAACAGGTATGGAGCGAGCCATGATCCTCAACGACTTGCGGTTGGTGGATGTCAAGTTCCCACCCGATTTTTCTGCTCGAAAAGCCACTGAACGTCAGATTATCAAGCAGCTTCTCGACCATAGTCCATGCAAACGCCCTGGAGCTGCTGAGTTGCTCCAAAGTGGGCTTATCCCCGTGGAACACCAGGATATCATCATCAAAGAAGCTCTCAAGTCGTTGGCAGATCCTGCATCTCCTTGGCAGCAACAGGTCCGGGATACGCTCTTCAACCAGCCTCCGTCGTTGGCTAGAGACATTATGTTTGACCGTGTGGGCAAGAGCTCGCATGGGTCCATGATGGAAGCAACAACGCCGGATTTCTTGGTGTTTAGTGGAACTATTGATCAAATCCTGCAGATTTTCCGGAACCACGGAGCCATCCAGAATTATTACGGCAGTTTCTTGATTCCCCGATCGGCTATGCAGGTGCAGGAACATACTTATGAGGTTCTTGACCGGAGTGGATCTGTGCTTACGCTAACTTATGACCTAGTGTTACCCACAGCTCGTTTTTTGAGCAGGGAACACATGAAAGTGCCCAAGATCTTCACGCATGAATTTGTTTACCGACCCAATGTGCGTGGTCTTGGAAAACCAGATAAGTACAGTGCCATGTCGTTTGACATCATTTCCCACAGCACGGATACTTTGATAGCGGATTCTGCCGAGGTGTTGAAAGCCGTGGACGAGATTATCGGGGCAGTTCCTGCACTCAACACCAAGAATTCCCAAACCGTCATGGTCATTAATCATATGGATATTCTCAATAGTGTGATCAACTATGCTTTTGGAAGCTCTCGTCTTTCCAAACAGCGCAGTGAGCTCATGGGAATCCTTTCTCAATTGGGAATCGAACGGGGAGCAGAGGATATCAAGGCTTGTCTTCGGAACGAGTTCAAAATTCAGCATACGGTGGTGAAGGACTTGGTGGATCTCTTCAACTTCATGGTGGAGCCCGAAACAGCCAAATCGAAACTCCGCAAGATCATGATGGATTCTCCTCTTTTGGGAAGGGTCGAAAAGGCTTTAGCCAATATTGCTGATATCCTAAAGGTAGCCCAGAAATTGGGCACTTCCACCAAGGTGCTTTTTTCCCCATTGAGCAACTATAATGCCAAATACTACGGGGGAAACTTCATGTTCCAGGTGATCCATCGTGTGGATAAAAACAGGAAATACTCTCGTATAGCCACAGGAGGCCGATACGATAACTTGATTGGAGATCTTTCCAACGAACTGCTGATCAAAAGAGGTACTGCACATGCAGTTGGGGTTCAGCTCACCACCACACTTCTATTTGTCATGACGAAAAACGGGCTTCTCAAATCGAAACCTCTGCAGAAATGGCCCGCAAGCAGATGTGATATCCTCGTGGGGTGCCAGCACTCGGTGCTTACTCACAGTGGGTTTGGGTTGCTTGGAGAGATGTGGTCACGTGACATTCGTTGTGACTATTTCGTTACTTCTTCGTATGATGACCTCGTGACCAGGGCCCTGCAGGACGGGGCCAACTGGGTTGTTCTTTTGAAACAGGCCAATGTGGCCGGGAAAAAGGGCCGAAAAAGCCTGTTCAAGCCCATTCGAATACGAAACTTGGCTCTGAATAGAGATACCGATTTGGACTACGATGAAGCAGTGGCGTTTCTCCTCTCGGAAATCCATGGCCGAACTCTAGAGATGGAGAATCATGAAACGAAAACGGAAGATGACCAGGAAGTGCTGCATATTGCCGAGTCTTTATTCAACATTGATCTAGACCAAAAAGTCAATGTGATTCCCAACCTTGCCAAAGGCCGCAAGAACAATAAGCGGGACAAATGGGAGTATGAGAATGACCTGAAGTTGGCAGCCGCAGGCATGATGCGGGAGATGTCTACTGCCACAATTCTTACGGTGGATCTGACGGATGCAGTGTTGGATATGATTCTGGCCACGTCCATGCAAGTTCTGCAGGAGGAATGGCTCAAACGGGCTTTTTCCACCAATAACAGGCTTCCTCGGAGTTTTGGTGTGAATATCTGGGATGCGTTGAAGAAGGAAGCTGAACGGGGTTCCCGATGGGTCATTCTCCATGCTCCCAAAACTGACTATACGACTGTGATCGATGTGCAGAGGTAATGTACAGGTACCAAACGTATCTGGAACCATTGGCCAAAAGATTCAACTGCTGCATTTCTACAGCAATTGGGTTCGTTATAGACGAGCTGGTGCTACTACTGGTACTCCAAGATTATTTCTTCTGATTGAAAATGGCAGAAACTGCTCTCGGAATGCTCCACATTTTGCCTTGTCCATGGTACGGGTTCATATGGTGGATCTGTGGATTTTCTAAGATGGTGAGTTATGGTGCAAAACAAACTTTGGTGAGCTAAGATTTTGCTTGTCCATATAATGATAGCTACCAATACTAATACTGATAGCTGAATTCCAGCATTGGGATAATATTCCACTGTGCAAGTACGGGACTATAACGCTGTACATATAGAAACCTCTATGCAAGTATCAGCGGACCTGATGCATTTATACGATCACAGAATTGGATCTTTCTGAATTGGAAACTGCTAAAACCCGAGTTGAATGGTGTACAGTCTATGGTGTGTAGTCTATGGTGTGTAGTCTATGGTGTGTAGTCTATGGTGTGTATAGTCGGTAGTCTACATTTTCAATATGTTGTATGTTAGATCCACCATAGGTGGTTTGAGCCTACACAATCCTAAAAATGGCCATCTCAAGACGACCAGGCCCAACACACGATTTTTGGATGATCAACGGTATTGTCCTTCTGCTAAGTAGTACCCCTCTCCTTCTTTAAGTACCTCAGATTTCCCCTAGGAGGAATCATTAACTAAAAACATACACCCAGAGTACCAGACGGAGAATAACATAACTATATTCACTGAAAAAACTGTAATAACTGTAATAACTTTATTACTATAATCTCTAAAATAACTGTAATAACTATATTCATTATACTAACTATATTCATTATACTAACTATATTCATTATACTAACTATATTCACTATACTAACTATATTCACTATAATAACTGTAATAACTGTAATGAATATATTCACTGTAGTATCTATAATAACTGTAACAACTATACCCTCTATAATAACTGTATTCACTGTGATCACTATAATCTCTATAATCACTATAATCACTATAATCTCTATAACATCTATAATAACTGTATTCACTGTCACTATTGTGGGCCACACAATTACATACGCTTAGAATTATACGTGGAAAAACCAGTAAACTTAAATGTGACTTGAAATATACAATTTTGAAATACCTACACTGTATGGCACTTCGTGTCTTTGTCTTTTTTAAAGTAGCTGGACTCGTTCATGGTCTTTTAATGTACCATTCTGGAGTGGTGGTACATTTTATAATTCTAGTAGTAATATGAAAACATGTTGAGTAAGCTTAGGTGTGTTAGTCCACGGTTTTACGTTGTATCTATCGTGCTGGTCGTCGAGTTGGCCATGGCAAGAGAAGAAGATTTTGCATGTTGCAGGCCTTAGCCATTAACATAAAGTAACTTTTTCACCTGAGCAGGTATTGCAGTGTTGATTTCGGGAACTTTGGTTTTTTGTTTTCGATCAACGCGTAGATGCATGGGGTAGAATCTGGTCAGAGAGGTTAACAGTAGAATTCCAGAACATTTCTGCAACTAAAACATTGTTTTACAGAATACTAACTATAGACTATAACTATAGACTATAAAACTATAAAGTATAAACTATAAACTATAACTATAGTCATAAACTATAATCATAAACTATAAACTATAAACTATAACTATACTACGCTGCATGTGATTCTTGAAGACGCCTAACACATGGAGCTATTTCATTCGTTGATCCCCAATAAGTGGAAACCCGATTAATTATATAGCTAACCTGTGAATGTCTGAGAGGTGCAGCAGGATAAGGTGAATGGATGAGTCACTGGTATGATATACCTCTATGGGTACTGTGTCTACCCATCACAGGCCTAACACTACACTGAAAACTATTGGTATTTATTACTTTTCGTAACGATCATTGGTTATAGTCGAAAAAAAAACTCTCGGTTGCGGCCATACCAAGTGGAAAATACTGTTTCCCGTCCGATCAACGTTAGTCAAGCCACTTAGGGCCACAGTGAGTAATGCAGTGGGAGACCATGTGTGAAATTGTGGTGCTGCAATCTTTTTTTAATCAATCTCCCTGCCTCTACTCTAATGAGTACTAATATTAAAGTGAAATTGAAGTTGGTTAGATTGGGGTGCACGATAGGGTTATGGCTGTTTGTAATTACAGGAATATCCAAAGTCTTCAATGCCATCTGACTCGAGACCCGTACGGTGAGTGTGTTCTCTGCTAAGCTTCTTTGAAACGGACTCAAATATTTTGAGCTCAAAAATCTGGCTTTCGTGTACATAATCAATGTTAGCATTTGCAGTAACATTGTGATGGAGATGTATAGTGAGGGTATGCAGTAAATGTATGTTAGTGTGAATCAATCCAGCTCCTGAATGAACAGCCATAAGTAAAAAGCAGTGCCTCTCCACTAGCTAATATCAGGTTTTGGCATCATGAGACATTTATGTCCTCTTCTGGTGGGATATATTTTTGGTACTGTTCTAAAATAGCCAGAACTTGTCTTTTTATAATGGGACGGGCCTTCACATGATTCAAGTCACGTGAGTGGCGGTGATGCTAGAAACAACAAGGCATTTTTCAACATAAAGAGAAACTGCTAGCTGAATTCTGACGCAAAAAAATTGGTACAATTCTTTTAATTATTGGTATAGTTCTCCGTGCATTTGGAGAAAAACGCGAATACAGTATTTTTCAAAAATATTCAAACCCGCACGATAAAAAAGATTCAAACCACACTAGCAAATTACAGTGTTTTTGAAAACTATTCAAACCAATACAACAAAATGTTTCGTACTCTTTCGGCCAATCTTTCAAACCAAATGCCGTAATGCTTCACACCAGCTTTAATAAAATTCATTGTGATGAAAAGTTCATCTGAGGATTGTCTTATGAATTCAGGAGTCTTGCAATATTAGTCAGGGCTCAAAACCGGCTCAAAACCGAAAGGAATCGAACTGAAGAGGTACAGTGTTTTTGAAAATTATTCAAACCCTCATCATAAAAAGATTCAAACCACACTAGCAAAATAAGCAAAACAATAACTCTAAAGGCTTCGTACCCCTTCTACTTCAGTTCCATCTATTTTGACCCCAAATGTACTACATATAAGGCAATCCTCCAGATTCAACATTTGGTTTGAAAGACTGTGCGGAGGAGTACGAAACATTTTGCTGTTTTGGTTTGAATGGTTTTCAAAAACACTGTATGATATTTTTTGAATTATTGGTTGGTTAAATTTGCTAGTGTCGTTTGAATCTTTTTATCGTGCGGGTTTAAATAGATTTGAAAAATACTGTATACAAACCAATAATTTAAAGAGTTTCGTACAGTGTTTTTGAAAACTATTCAAACCAACACAGCAAAATGTTTCGTATTCCTTCGCACAGTCTTACATACCAAATGTTCACACCAACTTTCATTAGAATTCATTGTGAAGAAATATTAAATCTGGAAGTTACCTTGGATGCAGTACATTTGGGATCATTTGGGAGTCTTGCAATATTAATCAAAGGTTAACCGAACGGAATTGTAGTGGCACGGGTGAGAAACGTTTTGAATTATTGGTTTGATTAATTTGCTAGTGCAGTTTGAATTGTTTTATCTCGCGGGTATGAATAGTTTTAAGAAATACTGTACCAGTGCCGCTTCAGCTCCGTCCGTCTTAACCTTTGATGAGTATTGAAAGACTCCCAAATGTCTCCCAAATGTAGTATGTATAAAACAATCAACCCGATTTAATATTTCATCACATTGAATTTTGATTAAAGTTGGTTTAAAAGACTGTGCGAAGGGTTGCGAAACATTTTGTCTCGCTGGTTTGAATAGTTTTGAAAAGCACTGTAATGTTTCACACCAATTTTCACTAGAATTCAATATTCCGAAATGTTGAATCTGGAGAATTGCCTTATATGTAGTACATTTGGGGTCATTTGGGAGACATTCTTGCAATATTCATGAAGGGTTAAGTCGGACGGAACTAGAGTTAAAGGGGTACTAAACAAAAGGTTCGTACTTATGACTAAAAAAATACTAAGGATCAAGGATTTGAAATAAGGGGTTTATGTGAAGTTTAATTAAATATTCAAAACGTTTTATACCTCTCCAGTTCAGTTCCGTCCGTTTTGTCCCATCACTGGTACAGTCTTTTTCGAAACTATTCAAACCAGCACTGCAAAATGTTTCGTACTCCTTCGCACAGTCTGTCAAACCAAATGGTAATATTTCACACTAACTTTCATCAGAATTCAATATTCTGAAATGTTGAATCTGAAGGATTCCGAAGGATTACCTTATATGCAGTACATTCTGGATGATTTGGGGGTCTTGCAATATTCATCAAGGGTCAAAACGGACGGAACTAGAGTTAAAGAGCTCTTTAAATTATTGGTTTGAGACATTTTTCTAGGGTGGTCTGAATAGTTTTGAAAAACGCTGTACTGCAAGACTCATAAATGTACCACATATGAGGCAATGCTCAAGATTTAACATCTCAGAATAATGATTCTGATGAAGGCTGGTGTTAAACTATTATGTCATGGTTTGAAACACTGGGCGAAGGGGTACAAAACTTTTTGAATCATTGGTTTGTTTACAGTGTTTTTGAAAACTATTCAAACCAGCGCAACAAAATGTTTCGTACTCCTTCGCAAAGTCTTTCAAACCAAATGGGGTAATACTTCACACCAACTTTATTGAAAATTCAATGTGATGAAATGTTAAATCTGGATGATTGCCTTATACATAGTACATTTGGAAGACGTTTGGGAGTCTTTCAATATTAATCAAGGGTTAAGACGAACGGAACTGAAATGTGACGGGTACGAAACGTTTTGAATCATTGGTTTGTTGAATTTTGCTAATGTGGTTTTAATCATTTTATTGTGCGGGTTTGAATCGTTTTGAGAAACACTGTAAAAGATTCAAACCACACTAGCGAAATGTTTCAAACCAATAACTTAAAGAGTTTCGCACCCCTTCCAGTTCAAATCCGTCCGTTTTGAGCCTTGACTAATATTGCAAGACTCCTGAATTTATACAAGACAATCATCAGATCAACTTTTCTCCACATTAAATTTTATTAAATCTGGCGTGACGCATTCACTATTTGGTTTGAAAGATTGGGCGAAAGAGTACGAACCATTTTGCTGTGTTGGTTTGAATAGTTTTCAAAAACACTGTAATTGTACCCCGGTGGTTTGAATAGTTTTGAAAACCACTGTATGGTTTGAATCATTTTATCGCGCGGGTTTGGATCGTTTTGAAATGGGTGCAAAAAAAGAGCGCGGAACATGCCAGATTCTAGAAACTCCAGTACAGTGTTTTTGAAAATTATTCAAACCAGTACAATCAAACGATTCAAACCACACTAGCAAAATAGAATAAACCAATGATTCTAAAAGTTCGTACCCCTTTCACCCCATTCCGTCCGTTTTGTCCCTTGATTAATATTGAAAGACTCCTAAAAAAAATTAAAGTACTGCATATAAGGTAGTCCTCCAGATTCAACGTTTCAGAATATTGAATTCTAATGAAAGTTGGTGTGAACATTTGGTTTACAAGACTGCAAAGAAGTACGAAACCATTCTCCTGCTTTGGTTTGAATAGTTTCGAAAAACGATGTATACTGAATCACTGCTTGAGTTGTTTTCCAAGTGTATTTCCTGAGTTGTTTACCAAGTGTTTTTCCGAAACTGTTTTCCAAATGTCTTTCCTGAGCTGTTTTCCAAGTGTATTTCCTGAGCTCTTTTCCAAACATCTTTCCTGAACTGTTTTCCAAGTGTATTTCTGTGCCCTCTTTTCCAAACGTCTTTCCTGAACTGTTTTCCAAGTGTATTTCTGTGCCCTCTTTTTTGTCTCCGTCAGTCTCAATTATCTGTGGTATGTTGTATTGAAAAGCCCTAACGCGTACTATGCAGCACTACTGTCTGTAAATTTAATAATTCCAGCTCAGTTAGAAATCATCTTCAGGTGGCCGTGTAGTAGCCATGGCTCAAGATCCAGGGGCGCTTTACTGTAGGATACGGACGTCCTTGTTTTTTCATGTTTACTTCAAATGGGGGCTGAGTCTGTCTTTAACTTGACGCTTGTCTGTTTTAGAGAATCCCTCTGAAATTTCAACGTTTGATTTCTGTTGAGTCTCACAAAATGGTCTGCGCGACTGGATTTTGCAACCATGGTACTTCACTTTTCACCGTCCGACCTTAGGGTTGTGTGCAGGCCATAAGTAATCCATCCAATTAAAGTGCTTCAAACGGTCCCATTCCTAACATATCGATACTAGAATAAGAAGTTTACTTTCAAATTGGACCGGCTTGACCAATTTTTGAGAGGTCTCAATCTTGCAGCTGCAAAAAGTGCATGGTATTTGCTGAAGAGAATTTGAGGTGTGCATGCAGTGACTGAGACGAATACAAGGTGTTTGAACAAATTTCTTCCTTTAACATACGTCTTTCCCTTCAAGATCACGGAACTAAAAAATAGAATATAAGAAATGGAATATAAGAAATGGAATATAAGAATTGTGTGGTATCGAAAGACCACATACAGCTTGACTCCCAGGTATTCCGGTATGGTTGTATGGGCTAAAGTGACGTAGATGACCACTAGATTGCACATTCCCTTTTTGTAGGTTGAAGGAATGTGTGGCTAGGCTTTTCCAGCTCAATACTATTTTCGTGGTATATGCGTATATCTAAAGGTGGTTCTGGTGCCTTTTTGGCGAAAGCACCTGGACTGTGAAACGCGGACACTGGTGGTTCTGTGTGCCTCTTCTCACAGGTTTCATGGAACTTTTGTACCACTGTTTCCTTCACCATCAACAAACAATTTGCCTGATACTGGCCATACATAAACTATTTAGAGACCAAATAAAACTCTTGAATAGAATCTTAACACATCCCTTTAGTTCCGGACCTGTTTCATTGTTTTACCATGAGACTGAACCAACCAGTGTTTGCACCAAACGGTCGCAAGCAACCTTACCTGGCAGTACAGTTGGAACAGTCCTCCATGGCTTCCAAGACACAACAGGGGATGGTTTCCTATGGTTCTGCCTCTAAATCTGCCTTCTCGGAGTCAACTCTCACTGAGCCAACTCTCAGACAGTCCACTACTGCTGCTACAGAGTACACCAATAGGGAGTCCATGGATAGAGGATACTTTAGGGAATCTACAAGGGATACCAACAGAGAGTCTACTTTTAGAGATCCTGTCAAAGTATCACCTCGTCTTCCTACTACCACCCAAAAGTTTAAATCTG